>JAAALK010000081.1:17400384-17447307 GCA_019279435.1 Zizania palustris
GGTAACTTTTGTCAGGGCTAAATCGAAGGATAGTAGGATTAGCAAAAGGCCTCTGGACCGAAGAACTTCGAAGATTTTGTGGTCCATTCGGACCACTCAAACAAGGTCCACGGGTTTCACTCCATTCAGACTATTATTCGGAGATGAAGCTATGACACCAACAGAGCTCAAAGGAGGATCACTTCACAGCACCGAACCGGAAATAGAAGGAGAAAGACAAGCTTCGTTGGATTTAACAAAGGAAACAAGACTTCGAGCTGTGGCAAATTTGTCAAAGTATCAGCAGCAGACGAAAGCTTGGATTGACCCGAAGGTCAAGATTAATGAACTTACGCCAGGTCATCTCGTTTGCGAAGTATCATAGCACCAGGAAAATTAGGAAATAAATGGGAAGGTCCATACTTAATTGTTCGTTCAGGGCGTCCTGGTTCTTTTAAATTAGCTAATTTGGAAGGTGAAGAGTTAGCGCATACATGGCATGCGGAGCACCTAAAGCGATACTTCGCATAAGGGCTCCTTGTAATCATTTGTAAGCACTTTCCGAATTAATAAAGCATATGGTTCAGATAATGCCTACCCCTCATAAACTTCCCACTTCCGAGTGGACGCACTGGAATAGCGGAGTTGACCGAGAGGGAAGTGTCATTAATTTGAATCATATTTTCCGAGGTGGTGGGCTGACATAATCCGGAGTCCAAGCCACCGGCTTGAAGACATCCGTAAAGGAGCCCGAGACCATAGAATGCGGAGTCCAAGCCAACGGCTGGAAGACATCCGTAAAAAGAGTCCAAAGAGACCAAATGATGCGGAGTCCAAGCCACCGGCTTGTAGGCATTCATAAAAAGAGTCCAAAGAGACCACTGCGAACTCCAAACCACTAGTTTGACAGAATTCGCAAAAAGAGCCGAAGGAGGCCAAAACAAAACAGAGTTTGAGTCATGAGCTTCGAATGTCTGTTTGTCCAAAGTGACAAATCATATAGGACACTAAAGTGTCCGGAAAGTTGTCCAAAGTGATTTCTTTCAAAAAAACATAAGGTACTAAGTTACCAGTCTTCAAACTACAAATAGTCGAAGACATTTTATAAGATTTTAATCAATCTTTAAATTGCTGAGGGGCTCTGAACCCCAAAAATTGTACTCCTAAGTTTTTCTTTGCGACTAACCATCTTTGAATACAGTTCGAAGTTGCTTACGCCCAAAGAGGGGCTAGTAAATAGGGAGACAATTTTAAATCGATATTTATTATTTCAACAAATATGATTACATCATGAAAAATTGGTATCTATACCAAGAAGGAATCGAATACCTCTTCGATCTCTAGAGCTAGGGTTGGAACGACTAGTTCCAGACCCGGGAGTTCTAACAACTTTGCGTTTAACTCTCTTGCCTCCCTTTGAAGCTCTAAAGTCTTTTTGCTCTTGTTGAAGCTCGACCCAAGTTCGAAGCCGTTCCAAGCTCCTTTCCCAGCTTCTGAGTTCTTTAGGCTTTTTACCTTGAGCTTCATCTTCGTCTTCGGACCATACAATGTCTTCAGAAGATGAAGTTTCCGAGTTAACTTCTTTTTCTTCCTGTTTAATACAAGACAGTATGTCTTTGCTTACTTCGGGTATAATCGCTCCGAAGCTATTTCGAGGAACTAAAAATCAAGGGCATTGTGAAGTTTTAAGATATCAAAGGTGGCCCATAGTAAGCGGAGTACGTCATTAATGACTAACACTTCGACATCTTCCATATGAGGCAAAGCCTAAAAACATGATAAGCAAATTTTCATTCATAAATGTACAAAAGCATAATGCTTTACATTGCCAAAGATCCTAAGATAATTCTAAACCTGCGGGTTTGGCGGGGGCTGACTGCTCGAAGCTTGGGACCGAGCTTGCTTCTGGCGTTGCCCTTCGTCAATCCAGGCCTTGATCGCAGAGCGACCTTCGGCTCTCCATGAAGTTTGAAAGGCTTGCCAAACAGCGGCCACACCTTCGGAAGGAGTAAGGAGCTGGTTGTCATCAAAGGTAATGGGAGCCGCCCCTGTGCTCGGAGTTATCGATTGGCCCAGATCATCATAGTAACGAAGTAAGCCGACAGCAGCCACTTGCCCGCAGATTTCTCCGTACCGAATGCCTGTTGTCTTCATTTGCTTTGCTGCTCCTTGGATCCTCTTCAACCGTCGCAGCAGGGAGATGTTGTCATCCGAAGGAAACGTCCCAGTAGTACCGAAGTACTCCAAAACGCCTAGCAATTGGTCCATGACCTCCGCAGCCACCTTCTCCGACTTCAGCTTATCTTCAATTAAGGCATCCTTCGTCGAAGTTAATTCTCTTACTACTCCAGAGAGCCTAGCTGCCTCCGTAGCTAAAGAGTTCTTCTGATTGAGCAGTTGGCTAGCTTCGTCGGCAGCTTTGGCTTTTTCTTCTTGGAGTCTAATGAGCTCAGTCCCCGCAGTAGCGTGCTCCGCCCACATCTTTTCAATTTCCGCTCGAAGCACAATTTGTTCTGCTTCGAGCTCTTTGTTCGCAGCCTCCATGCTTTGTCTGGCCCTGCGCTCCGTTGAGACCATGTTGTCCAAGTGGGCCACCCGACCTTCGGAGATAGTAAGATTTCGTTGAAGAGTTGTATTTTCCTCCCGAAGGCGAAGGCTTCCACGTTCATTTGAGATGTTCGCAGCCCGGGCCAAGACTGTTTGCTGCAAAGAGAAAAAACCAAGGTGAGAAATTATTTGTATATAAATTTGATGTTGTTTTGAAGATACTTCGTACTTGGTATGCTGCACGTTCCATGGCAGCATTGAGCTCCAAACTGTCCGCCTCGCTCAAGATGGCCACCAACTTCGTCTCCCCGACTTCGCGGCTAGCTCGATCCAAAGGCTCGAGCAAAGTCCGAAGCCCAGTTCTTTGCTCCAAGAAAGGAGCTAAAAGAGGGAGCATGCTTAAGGCTTGCTGGTCATCCTCGTTTGGCGAAGGGCCAGAGTGCTGAGCCGTGTTTTTTTGGAGCTCCGGCAGATTGGCCCCCTTCAGAAGATTGGCTTTCATCTGTTGACTCAGACGGAGTTGATCCTGAGCTCGGAGCAGGGAGGGGGTCCATCTTGCCTTTGCCTTTTCCAGGTCCCATTTGAGTGGCCCCTGGAATTGGCTCCGAAGTTGTCGAAGGTCCAGGAATTATATCTTCGGGACAGACTTCTTCCATTGGAGTAGATCCTGTTAAAACAAAGATATTATACATTGTATGATTTCGCAGGAAAAAAGATCAAAAGAATTATGCGAAGTTTACCTTCGACATTTTGGCGACGGGTGAGCATTGGGCTGCTTGGCGGGTCAAAGGCTACTCCAAAGTCTTCGTCGGAGTCAGGAGTCAAATCTTCGACTGTTGGAGCATCTTTGCGAGCAGCCGTTGTTACTTCACCCGGAATCGAAGCTGCAACAACTTCGACTTCGCTTTCGTACACAGGGGCTTCATCTTGTGGTAAATTTTCTTGAGCAGCCGGAGTCCTCCTTTGCTCAAGGTTCTCTTGAGACTCCGGCACGCTCGCAGCTTCATCAATTTGTGCACTTCTTTGGGCTGCATCTGCGTCGATCAGGTCGACAAGCATCCTGCCTTCATCCTCCAAGGAATCGGAGACTGAAGCTCTTGGGCTCGAAGGTGCAGGAATCCTTGGCTTTCGAGCCACCTTCTTTAACGGAGTCTTGGCAGAGCTCGAAGCTCCAACTTCGGCTTTTCTCTTTTTGGGCCCTTTCTCCGAAGGTACCCAATCCACAAGAGGGTGCGGAACAACTTCGAGTAACCCCCATACTCGGTTGGACCGTTCCCATGTACCAACCAGCTTAATTCTCCATTCCTTTTCGGTCGGAGTTGGGACGCCCAGAATCTTCTCCGAAGCCCGTACAATCTGCTCCGAAGTTATAGGGGCTGAAGAGGGTGAAAAATAAGTTAAGTTGGTTATTCCTTCGAATAAATATGCATGATATATGTTGTTTTCGAAGTTACCTGCAGGGCTCGAAGTTGAAGAGATTTTGCGAAGACCGCCCTCCGAATCTTCCTCGATGGTGACTAGCCAGTTGGCCATCAGAGGAGGGATTTGAAGCCCGAGGAATTCTTTGGCTAAGTCCCGCATACTCAAGCGGTGACTGATTTTTTGAAGCAAGCTCAGACGAGCTTCGAGCGGGCCCGAATCCGGATGCACAAGGGCTTCTTTTCGGAAGTTGATATCTTGCAAAGGTCCGGCTAGGCGACTGCTCGCTCCAACTTCGGCATAAAACCATTTCAGGATCCAGTCTGTATACCATCTGGCATTGATAGCCTTAGCAGGAAACTAGAGAGCATACTCGTCCCGAAGTCTGAAGTTAATGCTTCTGAAGGCCACAACCATCTTCTCACCTCCGGGGCCTATGACGGTCTTCGGTTGGCACGAAGCTCTGTGCATTGCTGCGAAGATCTCCGCCCTTCCCTCACAACCCTCGGCTCGCAACGCCCATTCGAAGATGGAAAGACGTGCTACAGCATTCGGAGAGAGTTGGGGGAGAGTAACATGGAATAAGTCCAAAACCTCCGCTCAGAAGTCGACTGCCGGAAGCCCCAAGCCAGCCTCAAAGAAGGCTTCGAAGACGACTACTTCTCCGGGTCTTGGTGACGGAATGATCTCCTTCCCAGGTTGAAGGCCCCATTTGATAAGACGCCGGGAAGAGGTCTTGGGGGCCAACATTTTAGGGATTTCCTCCCGCTGCCGCCATTACCGCCACCGTAGGTGTTGGAGTTGCCGTCGCCGATGATACAGCCGCTGCTGCTACAACAGCTTGCTGCCGAGCCAAGGCTGAGGTCGCTCCAGGACCCTTGAAACTAGTTTTCGCCATGGGATCTTGCGGACTATTTCAGAGGAACAACGAAGGCTAGGGCTCGATCGATGGCTTGTTTACACGAAAGCGGTGAAAAGGTACTCGAGAAGGGTTTGGGTCCTCTATTTATAGCCCAGACCCCGATTTTTTGCCGTTTACTTATGCCGTTCTGCATTCTTAACCATTACTTTGTTGCGGAATTAACGCATCATGTAACTTCCGTTAGAAGAAAGAAGCCAACGGCTACTTTTTCCAAGTCTAAGAAGGCTTTCGAGCTTCTTGAAGTTAGTTCTAAGATGGTTCGAATGTATTTTTCTTAGAAACTGATTCGAAGTTCTGCATCTCCACGTATTTCGGAGGTGGTTTAAATCTGCTAACCCCTACGCATGATTATTTTTCTTGCGTGTACTACTCTCCTAACATTACAGATTTAGCGGAGAAGCGTATTCGAGGGGCTACTGTTGGGGGAAAATATTCCATCTTTAGGGTTATAGCAGTAACAGGACAAAGACTGGTGATCAAGCCGAAGATTTCTAGCATATGACTCCGTAGATGCATTGAATCAAGTTCGAAGTATGATGACGGACTCTAGTTCGGAGTATATCTTCGAACTTGGACTCTTCCGAAAGCTTCTTTGCCAGCTAAGATGGAAGACTTATTTTCTTTCTCATTAGATTAGTCTTTTACCATTTTAGCCGTATTAAGGGTACCGAATAGTTTCCACTATGTCGGTTGTAATAGAGGGGTAAAAGGGTCTTTTCCTTAATGTTTAGGCCTATAAATACCCCCGTTTTACCCTGTAATAAGGATCGAATACAAGTTATTCAATACACACTTTCGAACTATTCTAAGTTATTATCCTTTCGGAGGCTTTGAATAGTTTCCTTCGCAAACACTTCATTTGTTAGTTTCTAATCTTCAGAAACCTGTTAGTGTAATCTTTTACGACAACAAAGAACTAACAAATGAAGAGTTTATGATGCGTACTATTTCGAGCCTCCGAATAGGATAATAGCTCAAAGTAGTTCGAAGTTGTGTATTGAATAGCTGAGTATTCGATCCCTATTACAGGGTAAGAAGGGGGTATTTATAGGCAAAAACTCTAAGGAGAAGACCTATTTACCCCTCAATTACAACCGACATAGTGGAAACTATTCGGTACCCCGAATAGGGTTAAAATAGTAAAATCTATCCGTAGGGGATAGATAAGGCAGACGTCTTATCAGTCTTGCTGTTTTCCACTGTAGCTTCGGGGCCTTCAGAGGATACCTTCGAACCATGAAGCCGAAGTATCCTTTGGCTTGAAACCTACATCATCTTGGAGATGAACACATGGTTTGAAGCTGAAGAATTATCTTTGGCTGCTGATCTCTAAAGCCCTGAGGATGAAGTATTTTCCCCAATAAGATCCATTCCCCATCATGCTATTGGCCATACTGGAGCAATGACTTGAAGGGGTGTTGGAGGACGATGGCTTCGTCTACCCATCCATTGGCACCCTTAACAGGTTCGAACCAATGATTCTGCATCTCTTACAATTGTTGGCCAATAAAGCCCCTGGCAAAGTGTTTTTCCTGCTAGAGCACGAGGGGCTAAGTGGATACCACACAAGCCTTCATGAATTTCCCGAAGTATATCTTGGCCTTCAGGTTGTGAAATGCATCAGAGTAGAGGAGAACAGACTCCAACTTTATAAAGTACTCTGTTGACAAGATTATAATTTTGGACCTTTAACTAGAGCCTTTGAAAATCTAGACCTTCAAGTGAAGTTGTATTGTTTTGCAAAATATCCAAGATTGGACTCCGCCAATCAGTGACTGGAATGCAAAGGACTTCTGCAGAGGGCGGTTGATGCACCGAAGGTTTAACAAGTTCCTCATAAAAAGCCCCTTCCGAGACATCTACTACTCTGGCTGCAGCCTTTGCCAAAACATCTGCAAGCTGATTATCCGCTCGAGGGATGCTTCAGATGGAAATTCCTTTGAATAACGCATCTGTCTTGCAGATTTCTTCCAAGTATTTCGCGAGATGTGGATTTCTAGCTTGAAAGCTTTTGTCAACATGCCCTACAATAACTTGGGAATCTATTTTTATTACAATTCTAGTTGCTCCAAGTGCTCTTTCTTTTCAAAGGCCAAGCAGGATTCCTTCGTATTCTGCAATATTGTTACTGGACTTAAAGTTGAGCCTTATAGAATACATTGCTTTTTGCCTTGAAGATGATATTATTACGGCTCCGGCACCAGCGCCAGATGCCTGGTAGGCTCCATTAGAGAATATTGTCCACAATCCTTCGCAGGTTTCTTCCGGAGCCCAAACTGCAGACATAGTCCACTCGGCCACAAAGTCAGCTATAACTTGGGATTTAATAGTTGTTATTGCAGTGAAGGAAATCCCGAAGGGGGCTAGCTCAACAAACCACTTTCCAATTCTCCTTGTGGAGTCTTTGCTCCGAAGCATATCACCAAGGGGATATGAAGTAGGGACAATTAAGTTGTGTGCTAAAAAGTAATGACTTAGCTTCCGCGAGGCCATTACTAAAGCATATACAAATTTCTCGAGCTCGGAGTACCGTGTTTTTGCTCGAGACAAAGCTTTTGAAACGAAGTATACTGGGTTCTGCACCAGTTTTCCCTTGAGCTCTATTTCTCTAACAAGCACTACACTTACTGCGGAGCCCGTTGATGCAAAATAAAGGAGGAGAGTTTCTTTTAGGAGGGGCACAGTAAGTGTTGACAAATTTCCAAGATAGTCCTTAATATCATCAAAGCTTTTCTGGCACTCCAGCGTCCACTTGAAACTTTCAGACCCTTTTAAGGCTTTGAATATTGGGAGGCTTCACTCTACTGATCTGGCTAGGAATCTGCTGAGGGTTGCGAGGTGTCCCATCAGCTTCTAAACTTGCTTTAAATTTTTAGGTGGAGCCATTCTTTGCAGTGCACTTATCTGTGTTAGGCTAGCTTCGATTCCTCTACTTGAAACTAAGTACCCTAGCAATTTTCTTGCTTGAGCTCCGAATATAATTTTTTTTGGGTTGAGGCGAACTCCACATGCTCGGAGGCACTCAAAAGTTTCTGCTAGGTCTAGACTATGCTGGTGCTTTAATGCACTCTTTATTACAATGTCATCCATATAGAATTCAACATTTCAGCCTATTTGATGACCTAGAGCCTTAGCAATAAGACGCGAAAAGGTTGCCCGGCATTTCTCAAGCCAAAGGGCATTCGAACATAACAGAATACTCCGGAAGGAGTTATAAATCTTGTCTTGGCTTCGTTTTCACGTTTTAGCCAAATTTGATGATAATCGAAGTATGCATCAAGGAAACTTAAGAGCTCGGAACCAGCCGTAGAATCGACAAGTTGATCGATGTGTGGCATGGGGTAAGGGTTTCGGGGGCATGCTTTATATAAAGAAGTGAAGTCAATACACACGCACCATTTGCCGGAGCCTTTTTCTTGACGAAGACTGGGTTAGCCAACCACTCTGTGTGGGCTACCTCCCTGATGATTCTAGCTCTTAGCAACTTTTCTACCTTCGCCTTAGCAAGGTCTTCCCTCTCAGTCAACAATTTGTGGAGCCCTAGCGAATTGGTCGAGCCTTAGGGTTGACGAGTAAAGTGTGCTCAACAATGCTCCGGTCAACTCTGGGGATATCTTCGTCTGACCATGCGAAGATATCTAAATTTTCTCAAATTACTTCTTCTAGCGAAGTAGATATTTCCAAAGGCAGCCCCTTAGCAAACTGAATGGGGTATTCTTTGCCTTCTTTGAGAATGATACTTGTGACTACATCACCCTTTGGGCTTAGTTTGAGGGAAGGGTTCTTCGGAGGGTCCAGGGACCCCGAAGCCTCCTCCAAGTGCTCTTGCACACTTTTTATCTGCCGAGGATCAAGAGGTGGGCCGTGGCCATATTCTACTCTCCGAGGTGTGGCCTAGTCTCCTAAAATTGTAAGAACTCCACCCTACGTGGGCATCTTGAGACACAGATAATTGTGATGTGCCACAGCTCCGAATTGGTTCAGCATCCCTCGCCCGAAGATTGCGTTGTAGGAATACGGGGCATCGACAACATCAAAGATGACTTCATCAACTCTGGCCAAGGGCCCCTCACTAAAAGAAACCTCGAGGCCTATTTGGCCGAGGGCACCGAGAGGAGGGCCTGCGAAGCCTTGTTGTGGGCGGGCTGCAGGAAGAAAATGCCTTCAGAGAATACACATTTGATCGAAGGCTTGGACAAAGAGTATATCAGCAAAACTTCCATCGTCCACTAATATCCTTTGGACTTCCACTCCTGCTATGTCAGCTAAAACAACAAGGGGGCCAACATGGGGGAATTTCACCCCTACAGCGTCATGGGCAGAAAATGAAATGGGTACATGGGACCACTCAGGCATTTCTGTAGCCGAGTTTGAAGTCCCTATATGCCCCACTTCCCGAACATAATCCCTTTGCTGACGCTTCGACATATTACCGAGTGTTCCCCCTCTAGAGATGGGTAAGACAACTCGTTTGCCACGATCTTGAGGTTCTTCTTACTTCGGTGGTGGCATAATGTTGGCTACCAGAAGCAGCATTGGTGCTTCAGGATTGCCTGCCCGCCCGACAGCTTGTATAAGCTCCGGTCATTTTGCTGGAGGAGCTCGATCTGTAGTGCCTCGCCCTAAACTTCTCGCCAGATACTCACCCTAGAGAGCCAGTATAAACTTATAGTCTTTTGTGGCATGACTTCTATTTTCACCATGCACACAACAAAAAAGGGCCTGGCCCCGGCCAGCCGGTTTTTCTAGTGGTTTTGAGGCACTGGCTTTATTACCTCAAGCCTGTTGATAGTTGGAAGGTATCTTCGGAGTGGAGGGGGCAATATTCAGCACTTCAGAGTAGAAGTGTCTCTTTCCCCTTCTCTGATCATTAGGGCGATTATCGAAGGGGGCTTGCAGAGGAATCGGAGCCCCTGGCTCCAACTTGACTTCTTGAGGGAGGGTTGGTGTAGGTACCATAGTTGTTCGGAAGCATCCTTCTTCTGCTTTGGCATACTGTTCGAAGTATGCCATTAGTTGCGCTACTGAAGACACCGGCTTCCGGTGAAGTTTGCTGAGGAGGTCAGGATTCAAAACACCTTCGCGCGCCGCATCTACCACAAACGATGTAGACAATCCTTTTATCCGGTACTTGGTGTGGGAAAAGCGCATGAAGTATTCTCGAAGGGTTTCTCCTTCCTGCTGCTTCACCTGAAAAAGGCTTCCAAAAGACATTGGGTCTACAAAAGTCCCCTGGAAATTACTCACGAATTTACTTTTCAACTGCTCCCACGACTTAATTGATCCTGGCTTTAGAGACCAGAACCAATGAAGGGCCACACCTTCTAACGTGAGAGGGAAACATTTTGCCATCGTATTTCGGACCCCTCCGCTTGCTTCTATTGCAACGGCATAAGAGCGAGAAAACTCTCTGGGATGAGACCCTCCGGAGTACTTGTGCAGCTTCGAGGCTCGGAACCTAGGATCGAAGCGCACCTTCTGCAAGTCCGGATGCAGCGGGGATTCGTTGTCGAAGGAGGCATTTTCGGCATCTTCTTGGACTTGAGGGGCTTCGGGATAATCATCGAGGCCTACATCTTGATGCACTTCCGAAGCAAGAGGGATGGCTTGAGGGGGAAGCCTACTCGCAGCCTCCTACCTCCATCTTTCTATTTCTGCCTGAAGCCGGGCTACCTGAGCAGCCACGTCTTCAGAAAGGTCTTCGCTTCCTCCAGAAGGATCCTTCGGGTCTTGAGAACTGACATAATCAGTTCGAAGCACAGACAGAGCTACCCGAGGGACTCCGGCTGCTCGACTTCAGGAGTTTGAGGAACATCTGAAGGTCCTGCACCAGAGGTCCGAGGGGACCTTCGGGGGGGGGGACCGGTGGCTAAGCTCCGCTTGGGAGGCATGACTTACGAAGCTAAGGTCCAAAGACCAGAGGCTTCGGATGATTGAGGAAGGCGAAGAAAGGACTTTGAACTGTATTTTGAAGCCCCTTGCCGAAAGGTGTGCGGAATCCTGAGACTCCAAAACTCGCTCCACAAACGCTCTTCGAAATGCAGGCAGTGGTAGAGAACTAGCTTTTAGAACTAGGTTCCCCACGAATGGCGCCAACTATTGGCGCAACTGATTACGCTAACAGGTTCTATAAAGTTAAGAACTGACAAACGAAGTGTTTGTGAATGCGGACTATCTCAAGCCTCCGAATAGGATAATAGCTCGAAGTAGTTCGAAGTGAAGTATTGAATATCTGAATATTCGATGCCTATTACAGGGCAAGAAGGGGGGTATTTATAGGTAAAATCTCTAGAGAAAATACCTTTTTACCCCTCAATTACAACCGACATAGTGGAAATTATTTCGGTATGCCGAGTAGGGCTAATATGGTAAAATGTGCTCGAAGGATATCGGTAAAGTAGACGTCCCATCCTTCTGGTTGTTTTCCACTTCGGAGGGGAAGCCTTTCGGAGGGTCCATTCAGATCAGAGCCTGGATGGACCCTCCGACTTCAAGTCTTTCAATCCGGAGAGAAGTCTTGGGCTCCGAGGTTATGACTTGCCATTATCTTAGAATCTCGAGGATCATGAGGATGAAGTAATTTCCCCCAACACAAAGGTTCTATTTTTCATTATCAAAAGTCTATTCTTTCCAGGACAATGAGAAGTATTTATATACTCTTAAGATTCTTGAGGAGTTGGCAGCTCAAAGTTCCCTAGGAGGAATCCCCGAATAGGTTCGCATAGCGAATTCATCTTCTGTATAGTATTCACTAAAATAGCCACAACTTTTTATTAACAAGTTCAAAATATGATCCGTTTATTGGATATGATAGTAGACTTGATTATCTTTCCAACCATATATGAATTATGGCTATTGAATCATAACAGGTTGGATCACTCATCTCTTCAAAGTTGGAACATTATCAGAAGACAGAGGTATAAATTAACACCATGGATGAAAAGTAAAGGACGATCAGACCAATGTATAAAGTAACACCATAGTTGAAAAGTAACAAATGGTTGGTCCAATGTAAGAAATAACACATGGAGGAAAAAGTAACACCCGACTGAAACATTTTCCTTAGCTCGCAAACAGTGAGTTGTTGTATTTGAAATCCAATAAGACTCCTCTTTACCAATAAACCTAGGCATGAGAAAAATACAATATTTAGGAAATATAAAATTCTCACTAATATTAAAATATGTATCAGCTAAGAACAAGTTCATCTCTTGTTCTAGTTTCTTTGCTCGACTCAACGTAAGTGGTGCTTGAAATGGTGTAAATATTTCTTGCTCCTTGATAGCTTGTTCTTGTGTGCTTATAAGTTATTTTCTTATCGGTCCACTAGCTTGATCTGTATCATCCTTTGCCTCTTGAAAAGGAGACATCCTCGACTCCACATCATTAAAACCATGGAATAGAGTAAGATCGTCAACATTAAAGGATTTACTTACACCTTATTCTGTTGGAAGATCAATCATATATGTGTTGTCATTGATTTTTTCTAGCACTTTGAAAGGTTCATCTCCTCATGGCATCAACCTTGACTTGTGCTTATCAGGAGATCTTTCTTTGCACAAATGGATCCAAACAAGATCTCTAGGTTTAAACGCAACCTTCTTCCTATGTTTGTTCACTTCTTGGTTTTGTGATGAGCTTTCATCTCTATTTCTTCTCTCATTTTATCATTTATTTTCATCATATATGTAGCACGTTTTAAGGCATCCATGCTAATCCTTTCCTGCAAAGGAAGATGCAATAAATCTATTGGTGCAATAGGTTTAAATCCATAAATAATTTCAAGGGACACATATTAGTGGTAGAATATACCACCCTATTGTAAACAAACTCTAGATGTGGCAAACAATCTTCAAACTACTTCAAGTTCTTCATTTTCATTGCTCGCAATAGCATTGATAGAGTACGGTTGACAACTTTAGTTTGTCCATCTGTTTGTGGGTGACAAGTAGTGGAAAACAACAACTTTGGGCCAAACTTTGCCCACAATATCTTCCAAAAATAACTCATGAATTTCACATCATGATCAGAGACAATGGTTATTGGCATTCCATGCAGCCATAAAATTTATCTAAAAACAAAGTAGCTACATGGAAACATCATCATTTTTATGATAAGGTATGAAATGTGCCATATTTGAAAATCTATCAACGACAAAAATAGAATCTATCCCCTTCTCTGTCCTAGGAAAACCCAAAACAAAGTCCATACTAATATCTTTCTATGTAACACTAGAAATAGTTAGGGGAGTATATAATCCATGAGGGTTCAATTTTGACTTAGCTTTATGGCAAGTGATGAAGCATTGCACAAACTTCTCTACATCAATCATCATCTTTGCCCAATATAAGTGATCGACCAGTAACTTATAGGTCTTTTCTAATCCAAAACGACCATCATTCCACTTGCATGTGCTTATTATAATAACAAGTGTCTAACTGAACAATTTGGAATACATAATTTGCTAGCTGTTGACACGAAAACGTGCCCCCACACTTGGGTCAGTTCGACGATCCAAAAGCGTGCGGATACTTAGGGATAAACCTAAGCGTGACGCAGCGCCGACGTCGTGTTCCGACAAATCTTTAACGGTTGTAAGGGTAACGGAGTCGCCAGGTAATCAAACAAATATTAATAAATAAAGTCTGATTAGCCAATGTGAGTAAAAAATAATAAAGAAAACCAGTCAGCCTAAGTCCGATTTATATCTGTAGCCAAGGGAGTCCGAAGCGTCCCGAAGGGGGCTTTAGCCTGTTGATTAGTTTGATTGGAGGTATACTCCCGGTCAGACCGGGGATGTGATGTATCACCAAAGGGGGGCCTCGGCATTCTATTGCAAAGGGGTCACCTGTAACATCCCAAGATTTAAAAATAAATAAAATAAAGGAAATATAGTTTTCAAGGAATTTCTGGAATTATTTAATTAAAGAAAACCCTAAAAGAGCCCTAATAAAGCCAAACAGAAGGGAATACTTTAAATTTGGACTTGGAAAATTTATCATGGAATCTAGAGACCAAGATTTAATTTTAGGAATTTTTACAAATTTTTATCAACAGTACTTCAACCCTTAAACAAATAAATGAATTACTAGATTTATTTTAAATTGGAAAACAATTTAAATCCTAATGGGCCGCCAACCTCCAAACTACCCCAAGCCCGGCCCAGTCCAGCCGTGTGCCACTAACAAGCAGGACCCGCCTATCGGCGCCGCCTCCCACCTCTCTCTCACACCTGCCTGGCCCCACCTGACAGCCTCTCCAGCGCGTCCCTCTCCCTCTGACCGACCGGCCCCGCCTGTTGGCCCTTTCCTTTCCCGTTTTCCCACTGACAGGTGGAGCCCACCTGTCAGGACCTTCGTCCCCGATGGAAGGGGATCTCTCCCCTTTCCTTTCCGGTGACCACCTTTCCTTTCCTCACCATCGGCCGCCCCGATCCGACTGGATCCTTCCCAGACTCCTTTCCTGGGACCACCGCGACCCCCTTCCATCTATAGTCCACGCGTTTTAACAAGTATGGAAGCTAGCCCGCACGGATGGAACCCTCGCCGGAGAAGGAAGGAAACCTTCGGTTTCCTTCCGTTTGGCCGCCGCCGGTGACCCTATAAGTACTCCTTGGTTCATCGCCCACTGCCCACACCGCCTAAGACCGAGCTGTAGCCCTCCAGAGCGCCCCCACCCGTTTTCGGTTCCCTCTCCTGCTCCACCTCCGGCCACCGTTCTCCGTCGACTCTGGCCCCCTCCATCCAAGTCTCTGCCACCGTCATGACCGTCGTCGACTGCCCGTCCTCGTCCATGCCTCCATTGGCCGAGAAGACCCCCAGATCACCGTCGCCGTCGAGCAGCCATAGGTCCTCCCCGTCTACCCCTCGCCGCCGGTCACCGTCCGTCGCCCATCGTCGCCACCGAAGGTATGGTCGAGACAGCTGTCTTCCCCTCATTCCATTTCTGGCGAGACCTAGGGCCTAGCCCCCTCGCCATCGCCGTCGCCATCGCACCCGAGCCCGCCGTCGCCGGAGACGAAGGGGGTACGTGCCCCCTTAATGCGTGTCGTGCCGGACGAAGTACTAGCCACACGATCGTGATCAAACGGCGATGATTAGATCCCTTCGGGATCTAATCAGAGCCACTGATCCAAATCGAAGCAGTATCGGCTAATCTCGGCCGTTGAACGCTATTTAAAACCTGGACTCGATCTCGTGCGTCCACGCGTACCGGTTCGGTGCGATTTAATCTGGGCCGTCCATTTTCACTTAAGCCATCCCGCCTCGTGCCTGGCTGCTTGATTTGGATCGAACAATCCAGATCGATCCGGTCCACGCGCATAGTAACGCGGTTCACCGTGGGCCTGGCTCACCGTTGACTAAATCCCATTTTCCGTTTAAATAAAATTCCAGAAAAATGTTTAAACTTCCAAAATTCATAACTTGCTCATTTTAACTCCAAATTTCACCCTTCAAATTTATTAAATTCAGCATTTTATTCTCTACACATTAATGCCATAAAAACAGTATGTCACTGTTGCCCAAAATATTCTTATTAATTAAATGAATAAAAACCCCTTAGGGATAAAATTATAAATTCATAAAATAAATTGGGAAAAGCCTTAAAATCTAATCTTTAATATTTTCACAAAACTTCAGAATAATAAAACCTTATTTCACATATTAAACCCCCTAACACTTGTATGTTTATTATTTTGTGATGTTTTATCTGTTTATTGAATGCCATGTTTATTTTTCCGTATCGAGAAGACTACGAGTACGCCGTGGAGCCGGAGTTCTATCCTGGGGTTCCACCTTCCCCATTTGCTGATCAAGGCAAGTCACAACCCCCATTTTGATCATCATTGAGCCCATGTTTTAATAAATTATTGCTATAACTCATATGATAATATTGCATTAGTCTAATCTCAAGCCTTACACTATATTTATTAGATCCCCGTCCTTGTGTGTAAACCCAAGCCATGCTTATTGAGCCTTAACTCCTTGTCACTCTACTATAAAAGTATTAGCTAGTGCCCAATGTACCGGCACAACTGCTATAGGATAAAAAGAATGAGTCATAGATAGCTGGATTCTACTATATGAAAGTTCCCTGTTATTCTTGTCTCTGGACTTTTTGGAGTTGGCTATGTTATAAGTATGGTGGGTTCCGGGTGCAAGCTAGGGCATTGGTTGGTCGCACCCGGTACACTATAAGGACCGGTCTGCGGGATCTATTGCAAAGCACTTCCGTACTAACCACATGTCTAATGGGTAAGTCCTAACTGAAAGTATGGAACAATCCGACTCGATGCACCATAGTGGAGGGGGCAAGGGGCAACCTGCGGGTGACTTGTACCGACGTGGCTCAAGGGGGGGTATGGTGTGGCTCGAGGAGGACCATATGGAAGGTTTTGGCACGAGTTCCCGTGGTATGGGTCATCTCGTTACACTTTGGTGTAAGTGATGAGTGCGTGCCTTGTGGGTACAGTGGTACACCTCTGATCAGAGTATTTAATCTTTTCGAAAAGCCGAGCCCACAGTCAAGGGTGGGTTGTGTGACTACTCGTAGTTAGTTTACAATTGTTTGAATGGTTGAGTTATTCATGGCATGTAAGGACTGTTGAGCGAGGTGGGGCTGACTGTACCCCTCGAGTTAGAAGATGATGATGCATACCCATGTTTACATTTCAGTACTAATAAATTGATCACATTCAATGCTTTACAATTATGCTTTTCTGCCAAAATCAGCCACTATCTCCCTTGTTATTACTCTGCATTATATTTGCATCCGGTGGCTTGCTGAGTACGTTTGTACTAACCCCCGTTGACTTACACCACCAGAGCCCATCTACTACGAGGAGGATGAAGGTCTGGAGTAGCGACCCAGTCAAGGCGAGACTGGAAGGAGGCGTTCATTTATGACCCTTTGTTTTATTAGTTTCTCTTCATCTTTATTCACTTTTGTACTAATACGGTCTATGAACCGTGAATGTTTGCTCGTATTGTACGTGGTTGCATGATGAACGT
The DNA here is from genome assembly GCA_019279435.1 of Zizania palustris. NCBI lineage: Eukaryota > Viridiplantae > Streptophyta > Magnoliopsida > Poales > Poaceae > Zizania > Zizania palustris. The sequence goes on from JAAALK010000081.1 coordinate 17,417,263, forward strand.
CTTGTTTTTATTGATTTTCTATGGAATTTCAATAAAGGTCCTGATTTATTAAATTAGGGCGTGACAAGATGGTATCAGAGCCGACTTGACTGTAGGAATCCAAACAGACCTAACCCTAGGACTTATATTAGCCATATTTTCTTACAAAACTACTTACCCTCTCATATTCTGGAGTTTTCACAAAAATTCTCTCTTTTGTAGATGCCGGTCCATACCACGAGCGGGACTCTTCGCGACGAGGCCGGATTCATCCGTGAGCTTCGCATGCTCGTCAGTTTCCTCGGATTCGAGCATGAGCCGATGTTTCACGGAGTATTCCCCGATGAGGACGAGAGCTATTGCGAGGTCAGCATCATCATCCAGCCCTCCCCACAGACAGCCCACACTTATCGAGCTGGAGGACCCACCTTCTTGGTTGCCAGTCAGCGCACTGCCCTTCAGGCTCTCACTGAGCTCCGAATGATCTACGACAGCGAGCTCTATGACACGGACTATCGTTTTGTGCCCCTTCGCACTCTAGGGAGTCCCCATAGCATCTACGTCAGCACGCTCTCCCAGCGCCACTCCGCGGTTGGGCACACGGTACGCTTATTGGGGGCGATGGATGAGCTTCACTATGAGGCACTGCAGGATGCCAACAGACAGCGCGACACGATCGACTTCTACTGTCACTCTTCTGAGGATCTGAACTGCGAGAACGGAGATATTCGACGCCGTGTCCAGCAGGGGCACCGGTTGGCTGCCGAGGCCGAGGAATTGAGGCGCCAGAATGAGCTCCTACGTCAGAGCATCGCCTACAATGCCCATCTTCGTCAGCAGATTGAGGAGTTGAAGAAGGATCTAGAGGAGGTTGCCCCTCTTCCGCCCCGCAAGCGGAAATCACTTCGGATCCCCACAGTGAGGCCTAAGAGGATTTCCCGCAGCGCACCTCCCGCCGGACCCTCCAGCTCCACGACCCCGACCATCTCCGCTGAGCCCTTGGTCGAGTCGTCCCCTGAGCAGCACTAGACGTAGACTTTACGATTGATTGCTTTCTTTTAATGTTTTGGATTGTATTACCACCCATGTCAAATATAAGGCATGGGTGAATACTAAATAAAAGACATGAATGTAATCGCAAGAACGACGCATTTTGAAATAAAACTTAGTATCACTTCCCCTAAAAGAGTGTTGTCTGTTTTGGAAACATCAGGATGACTAACACTCAAGGCTCCGATGCTCCCTAGAATGGAGGGGACAACAGTAATTTGCCCCAATGTGGAGCAACTAGGCAGAGGCAAGCCCCAGTCGCCAACCAGCCCACACTGGCCGAAATGATGGCCAACCAGAATCAGCTAGTAGCCGCACTACTGAATCAGATGCAACATTAGCAGCAACAGATGCAAGAGCAGCAGGCTCAGTTCTTCCGCCTCCACCAGCAGCAGCCTGAGATACCTCGCCCCGCCACCCCCGCTCCGGCGCCCGCCTCCCAGCTCTCGGAATTTCTCCAAGTCCTCCCTCCCACGTTCTCAAGCACCACCAACCCCATAGAGGCTGGTGATTGGTTGAGGATGATTGGGAAAAAGTTGGACCTCCTGACTTGTACCGAGCAGGAGAGGGTAGCCTTTGCCGCCAACCAACTCCAGGGTCCTGCCATGGAATGGTGGGACAACTTGCGTGAGACTCTGCCCGAGGGACACGTCCATACTTGGGCTGAGTTCTCTGCCGCCTTTTGCGTGACCCACGTCCCAGATGGCGTTATCGCCGAGAAGCAACAAGAGTTCAGGGACCTACAGCAAGGAAGCAGGTCCGTCACAGAGTATCTGCATGAATTTAACTGGCTGGCCCAGTATGTGCCTGAGGAGGTCCGTACTGATATGATCAGGCAATCTAAGTTCCTCCGGGGTCTGAAGGACGAGCTTTCCCTTCAGCTGGTCTCCGGAGATTACGCCAACTTTCAGAAGTTGGTGAATAAGGCTATCATTCAGGAGACCGAGCAGAACAAGGTCGACCTGAAGAAGAAAAGAATGATCGCCTTCCGCCAGAATCAAGGCATGGCGCAGAGGCCCCGCTATGCATCTCCCCCACCGATGCCCTAGTATCATCCGCGCCCAGTGTATCGTCTAGCTCCACCCGCTGCCAACACTGGAGCAGGACATCCTCGCCCCGCTCCGGCCACACCAGCCGCTCCACCCGCCCCTGCCAAGAAAGCATAGGTTCTGCATGACAAGCACGACAAGCCCGTGATATGTTTCAACTGCCGCCAAGAAGGGCATTATTCTCACCAGTGCCCCCACCCCAAGCGTGCACAAGGAGTCGTGACCAACCCTGCCGTCCGCGCCCGTGTAAACCACGTCTCCGCCGAGGAAGCCTAGGCCGCACCCGAGATCGTCATGTGTAAGTTCACAGTACACTCGGCCCCTGCAGTGGTTTTATTTGATACTGGAGCTACGCACTCCTTCATATCAACAACTTTTGTGGAGAAGAATAATCTGAACATATGTGAATTAGAAAGACCAGTATTAATAGCCACCCCTGGCAAACAAACTCTATCCCATTCCTATAGTCCAAAGGTATGGGTAGATATCCAAGGCACAATATTCTGGGCCGACCCCATCCTAATAGAATGCCAAGGTTTGGATCTCATTCTAGGAATGGATTGGCTCAATAAACACCAGGGTGTGATAAGATGTGCCCGGAGGCAAGTAACTGTGACCAGTGCAGAAGGGACTGTGGTGACATTTCAAATGCCAAGCTTGAAGTCCGGAAGACCTCGGCTACACTAGATTACTTTAGAGGAGATACTAGTGGTCTGCGAGTACCCGGACGTATTTCCGGAGGATTTACCAGGGATGCCACCTAAGAGAGATATCGAGTTCTGGATTGATCTAGTACCCGGAACCACTCCCATCTACAAGCGACCCTACTGGATGGCCGCCAATGAGTTAGTTGAGATGAAGCAGCAACTTGAAGATCTTGAGAAGAAATGTTACATCAGACCTAGCACATCCCCGTGGGGAGCCCCAGTCATCTTCGTTGAGAAGAAAGAAGACAAGGCCAAGCGTATGTGCGTGGATTATCGAGCCTTGAATGAGGTGACCATCAAGAACAAGTATCTGTTACCCAGGATCGATGATATATTTGACCAGCTAAAAGGAGCTACGGTATTTTCCAAGATCGACCTGCGATCCGTCTATCATCAGCTGAGGATTCGAGAGGAGGACATACCCAAGACGGCTTTTACCTCTCGTTATGGATTGTATGAGTGCACCGCTTTGTCTTTTGGATTGACCAACGCCCCGCCTTTCTTCATGAATATGATGAATAAGATATTCATGGAATATTTGGACATGTTCATTGTGGTATTCATAGATGACATTCTCATCTATTCCAAGGACAAAGAGGAGCACGAGACTCACATCCGTTTGACCTTAGGAAAACTAAGGGAACATCAGTTATACACCAAGTACAGTAAGTGCAAATTTTGGACGACGGAAGTAAAGTTCCTTGGACATATCATCTTTGCACAAGGTATCGCAATAGACCCTGCCACCATGGAAGCAGTTACGGATTGGCTGCCACCCATCAACGTATCAGAAATACAAAGTTTTCTTGGTTTGGCCGGATATTATCGGCGATTTATCGAGAACTTTTCCAAGATAGCCAAACCAATGACTAAGTTGTTGTAGAAGGGAGAGAAGTTTGAATGGACTCTCGAATGTGAGGAAAGTTTTCGCACCCTCAAGACCCGGCTGGTGTCAGCACCCATACTGACCCTACCGGATATCAGGAAGGACTTCCATGTCTATTGCGACGCATCTCGCTAGGGATTGGGATGTGTTCTCATGCAAGACGGAAAAGTTGTTTCGTACGCCTCTCGTCAGTTGAGACCTCATGAGCTAAACTACCCGACACACGACTTGTAATTGACCGCTGTTGTGCATGCCCTAAAGATTTGGAGGCATTATTTGGTCGGAAACCGCTGCGAAGTCTTTACGGATCAAAAGAGTTTGAAGTATATCTTCACGCAGCCGGATCTCAACCTCAGACAAAGGCGATGGCTGGAATTAATAAAAGATTACGACTTAGGTATTCATTACCATCCTGACAAGGCAAATGTGGTAGTTGATGCACTAAGTCGAAAAGGATACTGCACCGCCATCGTGATTCAAGATCACGCGCCTCTATTACATAAGGAGATGGAAAAGTTAAATCTCGGGTTAACCACAGGAGCATATCTAGCCACCCTTGAGACCCGACCCATCCTGTTCGAGCAGATCCGAGAAGCTCAGTTAGAAGATCTGGATATAGCCGCCATTAAGAAGAACATGAGACAGGGCAAGGCCCCAGGATTTTCAAAGGACGAGAATGGCACCATATGGTTTGGAACTAGGATCTGTGTGCCAGATAAACCGGAGATAAAAACCCTTATTCTAAGGGAGGCCCATGACACTCTGTACTCCATCCATCCCAGAAGTACCAAAATGTACCAAGACCTGAAAGAACGTTATTGGTGGGTTAGCATGAAGAAAGAGATTGCTTAGTTTGTCGCGGAATGTGACACATGCCGATGAGTAAAAGCAAAACATCAGAGACCCGCTGGACTCTTGCAGCCACTTAAAGTACCTGAATGGAAATGGGAAGAAATCGGTATGGACTTCATCACCGGACTCCCAAAGACCGAACGTGGATATGAATCCATATGGGTAATCATCGACCGGCTAACCAAAGTAGCTCACTTCATAGCCGTCAAGACGACCTTTAGTGGCCCTAAACTAGCAGAGTTATATATGGCCCGCATCGTGTGCTTTCATGGAGTGCCCAAGAAGATAGTCTCTGATAGAGGGAGTCAGTTTACGTCTCGATTCTGGAAAAACCTTCAAGAGGAAATTGGAACGAGATTAAACTTCAGCACCGCTTACCACCCTCAGACAGATGGACAGACTGAAAGGGTGAATCAGATATTGGAGGATATGCTACGGGCATGCGTCTTGGATTTTGGAGGAACTTGGGACAAGAGTTTACCGTACGCCGAGTTTTCGTACAACAACAGTTATCAAGCCAGCCTTCAGATGTCACCGTTCGAAGCCCTATATGGACGAAAGTGCAGGACGCCTCTACTTTGGGATCAAACTGGTGAATCCCAAGTATTTGGAACAGATATCCTTCGGGAAGCTGAAGAGAAGGTACGGATTATCAGAGACCGACTCAAGACAGCCCAATCTCGACAGAAGAGCTATGCAGACAATCATCGTCGAGATTTAGCCTTTGAAGAGGGAGACCATGTCTACCTCCGAGTCACACCTCTACGTGGCACTCAACGGTTTAACATGAGAGGAAAGTTGGCACCTCGATATGTTGGACCTTTTCCTATTATACGGTGCCAAGGCGAAGTCGCTTATCAGTTGGAACTGCCACCTTCATTGACTGGGTACATGATGTGTTTCATGTGTCACAATTAAAGAAATGTCTTCGAGTCCCGACAGAGCAGGTAGACCTTCAACAGTTGGACATTCAAGAAGATCTGACCTATGTGGAAAAGCCCGTCAAGATCTTGGAAGTCAAGGAAAGGACCACCAGGAGCCGAGTCATCCGCTTCTGTAAAGTTCAGTGGAGCAATCATCCCGTAGAAGAAGCTACATGGGAAAAACAGGAAGAACTCAAAGCACAACATCCTGAGCTATTCGAGGATTGATCCGAATCTCGAGGACGAGATTCTCTGTAAGGGGGATAGGATTGTAACATCCCAAGATTTAAAAATAAATAAAATAAAGGAAATATAGTTTTCAAGGAATTTCTGGAATTATTTAATTAAAGAAAACCCTAAAAGAGCCCTAATAAAGCCAAACAGAAGGGAATACTTTAAATTTGGACTTGGAAAATTTATGATGGAATCTAGAGACCAAGATTTAATTTTAGGAATTTTTTAAAAAATTTATCAACAGTACTTCAGCCCTTAAACAAATAAATGAATTACTGGATTTATTTTAAATCGGAAAACAATTTAAATCCTAATGGGCCGCCAACCTCCAAACTACCCCAAGCCCGGCCCAGTCCAGCCGTGTGCCATTGACAAGTAGGACCCGCCTGTCGGCGCCGCCTCCCACCTCTCTCTCACACCCGCCTGGCCCCACCTGACAGCCTCTCCAGCGCGTCCCTCTCCCTCTGACCGACCGGCCCCGCATGTCGGCCCTTTCCTTTCCCGTTCGCCCACTGACAGGTGGAGCCCACCTGTCAGGACCTTCGTCCCCGATGGAAGGGGATCTCTCCCCTTTCCTTTCCGGTGACCACCTTTCCTTTCTTCACCACCGGCCGCCCCGATCCGACTAGATCCGCCCCGGACTCCCTTCCTTGGACCACCGCGACCCCCTTCAATCTATAGTCCACGCGTTTTAACAAGTATGGAAGCTAGCCCACACGGATGGAACCCTCGCCGGAGAAGGAAGGAAACCTTCGGTTTCCTTCTGTTTGGCCACCATCGGTGACCCTATAAGTACCCCTCGGTTCACCGCCTACTGCCCACACCACCTAAGCCCGAGCCGTAGCCCTCCAGAGCGCCCCCACCACGTTTTCGGTTCCCTCTCCTACTCCACCTCCGGCCGCTGTTCGCCGTTGACTCCGGCCCCCTCCGTCCACGTATCTGCCACCATCATGACCATCGTCGACCGCCCGTCCTCAGCCATGCCTCAGTTGGCGGAGAAGACCGCCAGATCGCCGTCGCCGTCGAGCACTCGTAGGTCCTCCCCCTCTACCCCTCGCCGCAGGTCGCCGTCCGTCGCCCATCATCGCCACCGAAGGTTTGGTCGAGACCACCGTCTTCCCCTCATTCCATTTCTGGCAAGACCTAGGGCCTAGCCCCCTCGCCGTCGCCATCACCGTCGCCACCACAACCGAGTCCGCCGTCACCGGAGACGAAGGGGCTACGTGCCCCCTTAACGCGTGCCGTGCCAGACGAAGTCCTGTCCGCACGATCGTGATCGAACGACAATGATTAGATCCCTTCGGGATCTAATCAGAGCCGCTGATCCGCGTCGAAGCGGTATCAGCTAATCTCGGCCGTTGAACACTATTTAAAACCTAGACTCGATCTTGTGCGTCCACGTGTACCGGTTGGGTGCGATTTAATCTGGGTCGTCCATTTTCACTTAAGCCATCTTGCCTCGCGCCTGGACGCTTGATCTGGATCGGACGATCCAGATCAATCCGGTCCACGCGCATAGTAACGCGGTTCACCGTGGGCCTGGCTCACCGTGGACTAAATCCCATTTTCTGTTTAAATAAAATTCCAGAAAAATGTTTAAACTTCCAAAATTCATAACTTGGTCATTTTAACTCCAAATTTCACCCTTCAAATTTTATTAAATAGTGCATTTTATTCTCTACACATTAATGCCATAAAAATAGTATGTCACTGTTGCCCAAAATATTCTTATTAATTAAATGAATAAAAACCCCTTAGGGATAAAATTATAAATTCATAAAATAAATTGGGAAAAGCCTTAAAATCTAATCTTTAATGTTTTTCACCAAACTTCAGAATAATAAAACCTTATTTCACATATTAAACCCCCTAACACTTGTATGCTTATTATTTTGTGATGTTTTATCTCTTTATTGAATGCCATGTTTATTTCTCCGTATCGAGAAGACTAAGAGTACGTCGAGGAGTCGGAGTTCTATCCTGAGGTTCCGCCTTTCCCATTTGCTGATCAAGGCAAGTCACAACCCCTATTTTGATCATCATTGAGCCCATGTTTTAATAAATTATTGCTATAACTCATAGGATAATATTGCATTAGTCTAATCTCAAGCCTTACACTATATTTATTAGATCCTCGTCCTTGTGTGTAAACCCAAGCCATGCTTATTGAGCCTTAACTCCTTGTCACTCTACTATAAAAGTATTAGCTAGTGCCCAATGTACCGGCACAACTGTTATAGGATAAAAAGAACAAGTCGTAGATAGCTGGATTCTACTATATGAAATTTCCCCGTTATTCTTGTCTCTAGACTCTGTTGGAGTTGGTTATGTTATAAGTATGGTGTGTTCCGGGTGCAAGCTAGGGCATTGGTTGGTCGCACCCGGGGCACTATAAGGACCGATCTGCGGGATCTGTTGCAAAGCACATCCGTACTAACCACAAGTTTAATGGGTAAGTCCTAACTGAAAAGTATGTAACAATCCGACTCGATGCACCATAGTGGAGGGGGCAAGGGGCAACCTGCGGGTGACTTGTACCGATGTGGCTCAAGGGGGGTATGGTGTGGCTCGACGCGTCGGGGCACCATATGAAACCCATAAGAGTGTGCTGTCGGGTCGAGGAGGACCATACGGAAGGTTTTGGCACGAGTTCCCGTGGTATGGGTCATCTCGTTACACTTTGGTGTAAGTGATGAGTGTGTGCCTTGTGAGTACAGTGGTACACCTCTGATCAGAGTATTTAATCTTTTCGAAAAGCCAAGCCCACGGTCAAGGGCGGGTTGTGTGACTACTGGGAGTTAGTTTACAATTGTTTGAATGGTTGATTTATTCATGGCATGTAAGGACTATTGAGCGAGGTGGGGCTGACTGTGCCCCTCGAGTTAGCAGATGATGATGCATACCCATGTTTACATTTCAGTACTAATAAATTGATCACATTTAATGCTTTACAATTATGCTTTTCCGCCAAAATTAGCCACTATATCCCTTGTTATTACTCTGCATTATATTTGCATCTGGTGGCTTGCTGAGTATGTTTGTACTCACCCCCGTTGACTTACACCACCAGAGCCCGTCTACTACGAGGAGGATGAAGATCTGGGCTAGCGACCCAGTCAAGGCGAGACTTGAAGGAGGCATGATGAACATCTTGTTTTATTGATTTTCTATGGAATTTCAATAAAGGTCCTGATTTATTAAATTGGGGCATGACATCACCGAATGTGGCATCAGCGTTCTGGTGCGAAGGGGTCTCTAGGGGGTCAGACTGACGAAGGGTACCCGATCAGCCCGACAACGAAGCTTCGGTCAGACCGGAGGCTTCGGCACCATGGAGTCCAGTGTAGAGCAACTCACTACGGAGGGTTCTCGCCGAAGAGGGCTTCGGCGCGATGGCGAAGGGTGCTCCGGTGCGGAGTGGTTCACTGCGTAGAGGTTCTGGCCGAAGGGGCTTCGGTGCGATGGCGAAGAGTGTTCAGGGCAGCCTTGTAGATGAGTATCAATCACCCCCCAAAACTCCTCAGCGATGACTTTGAAGGTGGTTTCCCTGCAAAATAGTAAAAGATCAAGTGCAATCCGGCCTAGAGGCCGAACTTCCATGAGTAGTAGGAGAAAACCGATAAAAACGATAAAAAATCCGTTTCGTGGATTAAACGGGAGATTCACGAGTGAATCAACAAGGGTTACCATGATTTCGACACAGCGGACGGAGGGCTTACAACGCAAACCCACGAAGATGGACGTTACGTAGCTAATCCTAGGGCAAGGAAGTAGATTGAAAGGTAAAAGAACGATTCAAAGCTAGGGCTTTGGGTTGATATGACAGAGGGGGGTCCTCTTAAATCGGCTTCACCCCTATATTTATAGGGGCTGGTCTAACCTAATTTGAGTAGGATTCAGCCAGGTGGTTAAGATTTGGATAAGAGATCAAAAATAGCCGAATTATACTAATCTGAATAGGACTCTGCCGGGCTGAAGCCCATAGGCTGCTGAAGGGCCCAATGGGCCGAAGCCTACCTATGAAGCAGGCCTCCGAAGGTGCTACCGAAGACCAACACAGGACGGGTCTTTGACACTTCAGGGCTTCGGCCTGTGCCGGAGATGGCATATTTTCGGCCCAAATTACCAAAATTGATATTTCGACAATTCCGACCATTAATGCCAAATTCGAGTGTCAACACATGGCCCCCAGCCTTTTAGCAAACTTAGTGAGCTAAAAGCACAGTGAGCCATGGGCGGTACTCTCTATTTGTTTACCTACCAAATTGTCCATTTCATAACCCAAGACATTTGAATTTGATGAGGATGATTTGTACGACTCATTAATATGACCAGGGGACTTAAGCGCCTGATTTTTCACCAAATTGGCCTTTAGTAATTTTACTTGTCTTGCCCTCCGAGCCCCTCGTGAGGATGCGGTCCTTACGAGGTGAGGGTAGAAGTTGGCTTGCCAGCCAACTTCGGTCTCCACACCTGGCGTGTCCTAGCTACAGTTGTGGACTCACCGGGTGGGCTACCTTTGCATTCTTCGGCCTCTTTTTCTCTAAGATACTCGGCACGAAGACGTTGCAATCGCCTCTTTTGGGACTTAGTCATCCCAGGAGGCACCCATGAAGCTCAAGGCTTGGTTCCGGGCATCACAAATTCGCTCCCAAAACCTTCAGCCGAATGGGGTGTACCTGGAACAGTTGTAGCTACCTACGGGCCAAACTTATGCTCTTGTTGAGGGTTTGACCTCTTTGTTGGGGGTGGCCGAGGGTGTTTGTCCTTGGCCCTTCTCCTATGCCTTTGGAGAATCATCCCAAAAGTTACCTCTGGCTTTTTGTGGTATTTAGCCGAAGATGGCTTGTCTACATTTACTCCTACCTCAGGGTTCTTCGGTATGAGCATGCGTGTGCGAGGCTTCCCAATGACGACTGCCTTTCCTTTAGATGACTCACCCTATTTGGGCTGAATCATTACCTTCTTCCCGTCAAGATCAATGTTGTTTACAGGAAAGGGATCATGATCTAGCTTCATTCTAGGGCTAGAATCTATCTTCAATCGTCCTTCATTTATGGCCAATTGAACTTGTCGATGAAAAAGTTGCATTCATTAGTAGAATGGGAAAGCTTATGATGCCACTTACAGTATGCATGTTTCTTCAAGTCGTCGGTAGATGGAATGATGTGACCTTTGGGCAACCTAAGGAGCTTGCTTTTCAACAAAAAATCAAATATTTTATCGCACTTGGTCACATCAAACGAGTCCTTTACTCTGTTGGGTCGACTCTTAGCGGGAGACGGACGTAATTCGGAGCACGTGATTGTTTTAGATCCACTGGGCCAGGTCAATTCGGATGCGTACATGTCAGCCGAGTCTTCTTTTCCCGATGATTCTTCTTCGGAGTGCTCCACGATGTGTAGCTTGGCCTTAGGCTCACTAAAAACTTTGACAGACCTTTTGGCCCTGGCTCGACCTTCCTAGTCCAAACCCTGTTGTAAAACCTAACTAACCTCAAGGAAGTTTCGGCCGTCTAGCTTTTCCTTAATTTCAGAATGCAAACCATTGAAAGCTAAGTCAGCCAGATCCCTCTCAGAGATGTTTAGACCAAAACATTGGTTCCTAGTGTCCCGGAAGGGCTTAATATAGTTGGAGACGCTCTCATTGATCTTCTATTTAACCGATGTCAAATGTGAGAGCCTAAGTTAGGTTTCCCCAGTGTAAAAATAATCATGGAATTTCTGTTCTAACTGGGCCCAAATCTGAACGGAGTTCAGTGGTAGTGCCGAAAACCAAGTGAAAGCAGTGCCGGACAACGATAAGGAAAATAATCTGAGCTTAAGTGCATCCGACCCACTTGCTTCACCACATTGTGCTAGAAATTGGACTATATGCTCTAGGGTGGTCTTGCTACTCTCGCCATCAAACTTGGTGAACTTAGGAATCCTAAAGCCGTGAGGATATGTGATGGCATCAAAATGGTCTAGGTACGACTTACGGTAAACCCTAATCTGATCCTGAGGCATGTAACCTGTGCATTCCCTAACAAGCGCACAAATTCGCTCGTCAATATCCTCTATGCTTCTGGCCTGCGCGCGTCTCTCATGCGGGGGCGTGACACGTGGTGGTATGTCAGGATGTCGGCCGTGCGTCCCCTCCTCTCATGTCGGCTCATGATAAATGGGATGCTCAGGCCTACGCAGGTATGCGGGAGTAGGAGGTGCGGGCAGCGCACAAAAGGGCAGCATGGGCACGGGCAGCGTGTAATAAAATGGGGCCGTCTGACCAGCCATAGAGCCGGTTTGACCGTAGGCACACTAGCCGGTCAGACCGGCCTGGTAACTAGTTTGACCGTAGGTATACGGGTCGGTCGAGTCGGCCTGGTAGCCGGTCAGATCGACTGCCGTCGGTGACGGTGCCCAGTACGTGCAGGTTTGGACGGCCCAAGGGCTGACCTGATCGACGGTGGTGTGCACAACATCGGCTCCAGAAATTGGAGATGTATATGTAACGGCTTTTCTGGTGCTCCCGTCAGTTACATTGTGTACGTGGTGCACAGGGGGTAGGCTAGCAATTGGGGTGTGAGAAACGACCTCAGAAAAGCCGAATCTCCTAAACATCGCTTCCATTTTAGGCCCTAGTCGATTTGAAAATGTAGCACTAACGGCCTGATCCACTGTAGAGGCTATCTCCCATCTAATCTCTAAGGGGGATAAAGACGAGAGGCATGGTGGTGGTACCTTGTTTCCGAAGGGGTTTGGGATGTTGATGTCGTGCTTGATGAAGCCTGTGTGAGTTTTCGTGTAGCGCCCGAGCATGAGGGCATGGAATTCCTTCGTCTTTGCTTCGATCTCGACCCAATCCTCTTTGGGGATGTAACGCCCAGACTTAATAAAACCTAGACATTATTGAAATTCCATAGAAAATCAATAAAACAAGACGTTCATCACACGACCACGTACAATACGCCAATTAATCATGGTTCGTAGACCATATTATTACAAAAGAGTTAAATCAAAGAGAAACTAATAAAATCAATCTCCTAGATGAACGCCTCCTTCTAGTCTTGTGCCTTGACTGGGTCGCTACTCCAGACCTTCATCGTCCTCTTAGTAGAGATCCTCTAGTGGTGTAAGTCAACGGGAGTGAGTACAATCGTACTGAGCAAGCCACCGGATGCAAGTATAATGCAGAGTAATAACAAGGAAGGTAGTGGCTACTTTTGCGAAAAAAGCATATTTGTAAAGCATTTAATGTAAGCAGGTTATTAGTACAGAAAATTAAACATGTGTAATGCATCATCTTCTACCTCGAGGGGTACAGTCAGCCCGCCCTCACTCAACAGTCCTTACATGCCATGCATCACACGATCATTCAAACAATAATAAACTAACTGCGAGAAGTTACGCAACCCGCCCTTGACCGTGGGCATGACTTTTCGAAAAGATTATACTCTGATCAGAGGTGTACTACTGTACCCACAAGGCACTTGTTTCCCGCACACCGCAGTGTGTTAAATGACCCATGTCACGAGAAATTCATGCCAAAACCTTTAGCATGGAACACACCAATTCAATAACACTCTCTTATAGGTTTCATACAGTGCCCCAGTCACTTCAGGACAACACCGTACCCCCCCTTGAGCCTCGTCGGTACAAGTCACCCGCAGGTTGCTCCTTGCCCCCTCCACTATGGTGCTTCGAGTTGGTATGATCCATACCTCTAGTTAGGACTTACCCACTAGACTTGTGGTTAGTACGAGTTTGTTTTGCAACAAATCACGCAGACCGGTCCTTATAGTGCCCCGGGTGCGACCAACCAATGCCCTAACTTGCACCCGGAACCCACCATATATATAACATAGACAACTCTAATAGAATCCAGAGACGAGAATAACGGGGAAATCATATAGTAGAATCCAACTATCTATGACTCGTTCTTTTATCCTATAGCAGTTGTGTCGATACATTGGACACTAGCTAATATAATATTTAATAGGGTGACAAGTAGTGTTGGCTCAATAAGCATGGCTTGGGTTTACACACAAGGACGGGGATCTAATAAATATAATTTAGGGCTTGTGATTAAACTAATGCAATATTTAATTCCTATGAGTTATAGCGGTAATTATGAAAAACTAGGCTCAAATATGATCAACTTGGGGTTTGTGACTTTCCTTGATCCGCAAATGGTGAAGGTGGAACCTCGGGGTAAAACTCTGGATCCTCGACGACGTCGTAGTCTTCCGATACGAAAAATAAATACGACATTGAATAAACAATCCAAAATCATCAATACAAACATATAAGGTTTTTATTGGAGTAAAATAGTGAAATGAAGTTATTATATCCTCTGAAATTATTATATAAATTTTTAAGGTAATTTTAGAGATTTCTGAGTTTTTATTATATGAAATAATCATTTATCCTAAAAGGGTTTTTGAATTATTATTAAATAAGAATAAAATGTGCAAAATAAATATACTATTTTTATTGCATAAATGTGTATAGGATAAAAAGATAGATTTTAAAAATTTGAAGGGTGAAATTTGGAGTATAAATGAAGGAGATATGAATTTTTGAAGTTTAAAATGAATTATAGAATTATTTCTGGACTGGAAAATGCATTGGTCCACGGTAGACCAGGTCTACCACGGACCAGAGTGCAGGCTGGACGCGGCACATGCAGCGGTGCGGCTGCATGCACTTCATGGTGGGGTCCACGCACGGTTGCAGGCGCGAGGCAGCCAGAGGCGGGACCCACACCGCAGCTGCAGGCGGGCGCACGACATGCACGCACGCAGTACTGGCGGGCGGACCGGATAGGAGAGAGAAACAAAAGCACGGTCATTAAGGAACAAATTAGGGAATTAATTAAGAATTTTTTAATTTATTTTCTAATTTTATTAATTTCTAAAATGGTATTTTAATTATTAGTCTACTTATATAGTTCCCAAAAAATCCTAGGGTATATTTTTGACATGGAAAATTTATCATAAATTTTACAAACCAAAATTTGGATAATTTCTTGATATTTTCAATTCTTCATTATTTCAGCCATTTTAATGTTCCAACACAATTTATTTATTTTAAATTTGACTTTCTCCTATTTAAAATAAATTTATAAAAATTCCAATAATTTTATTTCTCCTTGAGGAACTTAACATAAATTCCTCAAATCAAATATTGAATTATTTATCAGGACTTTTATTTATTTGTCTCTTCTTAATAATAAAAATAACTTTAAAAGGGATTTTTAAAGTAATTTAAACAAGTAGTTAAAATGACATTTTGGCCTAACAAATCGAGATATTTATTAATTTGACGATAAATGGTTCAATGAAAATAATGAATAAATTGGATTAAATAGATTATCAAGGATTAAGGGACGATACAAGAATAACCTATTATATATATCATAATCAAAGCGTGACATAAAAGATATACCTAGACGAGATAATAAGGAATATGAAATAACCTCTTAATATATTGAAATCAGAATAAATTAATATAATATAATTTCAAAAAAATGTAGGGGAACGGAGAGGAATCCTCACCCAACCGGAGAAGAGGGGAGATGGCCGCGGCATGGCGAGGGCACGGCTAGCGGGCAGGTGGTATGGCGCGGACTCGGGAGGAGGGGAGCGGCGATGCGGTGGCGGGCTTGGTGTTGGCGCTGCACGGCGGCGACGCTCGATGATGGTAGGAGCGGCGCGAGGCAGGGGCACGGCAACGGCGACGACAACTGGGTGCGTTGAGGAGGCGTGGCGTTCTCAGCTTGGGAAAGAGAGGAGGCAATGGATTGTTTTTATAGAGGGAGGATGCTAGGAAAATATAAGGATGAGGAGAAAATGGAAAGGGGAGAGAAAATGGAAGGAGAAGAGAGAGGGGAGGCTGCGAGATGGAGGAGGAAGAATGGCAAGCTAGCATGAAGTGAGAGAAGGAAAAATAGGAAAGAGAGGAAGAGGGAAGGAAAAAAGAGAAAGGAAAGAAAGAGAAAGGAAAGGGACAAGAAGGAAAGGGAGAGAAGAGGCTGCATGCACAGGGAGAAAGAAAGGAAGGAGAGAGAAAGGAAAGGGAAAAGAAGGAAAGAGAAAAAGGGAAAAAGGAAATAAAAGAAAAGGAAAGGAGGAAAAATAATACGAAAATATTTTTCTGAAAATTCAAAATTGGATTTTTAAGAAAAATTAAAAAGTTTTTGGAAAGTTTGAAATTTAAAATAAATTTAGAAATATTGGATTTTAAGGAAATAACGCGAGAATATTTTAACGAATAAACGGCGGTTTGGAAAATCAATAAATATTTTATTCACGTCAAAATCATAAATTCCAAACATGAACACCAAACCAAGGTTTTAATTAATTTTTAGGAATATAATAATAATAATTTTTTAAGTGATTTTAATGGAATTTAAACACGCAGTTAAAATGGGGTTTTAATTTCGTGACCGAAAATAGAATATTGATTCCTCCGGATTTTTGATTAGGAAAAGATATAAATAGTCAGAAATGATAATTTAAATTTGATTGGAAAGAGAGTGATTTAATTACTTTTTTGTTAATTAAAGTTATTCGTTGAAATATGATGGATTACTATTCTAGTTACAAAATCTTTAATAAAAACCTTTGATTTGAGGCAGAAGAAATTTACTTGAGATTTCTCGAGCCGAATTTTATTTAGTCTTATATTATTTTTAATTGAAATGATTTATCATATATTTTATTCACACAACATTCTTTTTGAAATATATTTTATTAATTAGTGTTAGAGTTTTGCGGTGAAATGATATTGATTATATCTTATTCAATTCCTTTTGCGCCAAAAATTATAGAAACATTTTTGGGATGCAAATTAGAGCAAGGGAAATTTTAGGAAAATACTTGAGTTACGATTTATTTTTAAATAAAATTTTTAGGCCCATATTTTAGCTTTCATATTTATCGATTTATATTGAATTCTTTTCTTGAAATTCATTTATTAATTACGTTATTTTATTTTTAACGCCTGATGAAAATCAACGCGTTATATGGGATGTCCGTGAGAGTGGGAGGATGATGTTGCGGTTGTCAATCTCCGTGTTCATGCCCGCCGGGTCCATCGGTGATAGGGGTACTATTGCCATAGTCATAGTAGTCTTGGTCGATGTACCCGCAACCGATGTAGATGTGCTCGTCATGTCGATGTCATCCCCAGTGGAGTCACCAAATAGTGTGTTGACACGAAAACGTGCCCGCACACTTGGGTCAGTTCGACGATCCAAAAGCGGTCGGATACTTAGGGATAAACCTAAGCGTGACGCAGTGCCGACGTCACGTTCCGACAAATCTTTAAAGGTTGTAAGCGTAACGGAGTCGCCAGGTAATCAAACAAATATTAAGAAATAAAGTCTGATTAGCCAATGTGAGTAAAAATAATAAAGCAAACTGGCCAGCCTAAGGCCGGTTTATATCTATAGCGAAGGGAGTCCGAAGCGTCGCAAAGGGGGCTTCGGCCTGTTGATTAGTCGGACCAGAGGTATACTACTGGTCAGACCGGTGATGTGAAGTATCACCAAAGGGGGGGCCTCGGCGTTCTGTTGCGAAGGGGTCACCGAAGGTGGCTTTGGCATTCTGGTGCGAAGGGGTCTCTGGGCGGTCAGACCGATGGAGGGTACCCGATCAGCCCGACGACGAAGCTTTGGTCAGACCGGAGGCTTCGGCACCACGGAGTCTGGTGCAGACCAACTCACTATGGAGGGTTCTCGACGAAGAGGGCTTTGGCACGACGACGAACGGTGCAACGGTGCGGAGTGGTTCTGTTGACATGGAAAAATGCCCCCGCACTTGGGTCAGTTCGATGATCCAAAAGTGCATAGATACTTAGGAACAAGCCTAAGCGTGACGTAGCACCGACGACGCGTTCCGACTACCCTTAGTCGTGATAAGGGGGTGGAGTCGCTAGGCAACTAGATTACACAAAATAATCCAATTAGCCGAAAGAGATAGATTAAACAGAATAAAATCAACAAACCAGTCGGAGCCCGTCTGGTTCAAAGTCTGGTGCAAAGGGGTCACCGAAGTGTACCTTCGTCATCTGGCGTGAAGTACTCCGCCGAAGGGTGCTTCGGTGTTCGGACTGATCTGGCCGAAGATGGACTCTGAACGGATCTGGATGCGATGACCACCTCCGAACAACGGGGTTCGGCGTGAGATCTCCGGTACAACAAACTACGGAATAATGACGCAAGGGCCACGCGCGAGCGCAACTTCGTCCGGCGCGGAGTATGGTCGTGGCGAAGCCCGTTGTGACGAAGTATGCTGGCAAAGCCTGTTGCCAGAGCCTGCAGTCCCACAGAAGGGTGTCCTGGTGACCTCCGAAACTGATCTCTTAGCTCCAGCACCTCCGACGAAGTAGGTCTGAACGTAGGAACCTGCAACAAAGATGATTTGAAGTACCAATTCGTCCTCAGGACCGAATTTTGCTAAGTGTTGCCCTAGTAGCAAAGGTAGCAATCTGTTACGCAGATTAGCGGATACTTCAAAGGCGAAGTAACAAGGCGATAGCAATCTATTACATAGATTAATGGATACTTCACAAGCTAAGTAACAAGGGTTACCACTGTTCTGTAGTGGCCGGCGGAGGGCTTCCAGGAAAACCCATGAAGAGGTACAGGAAAATAAAGGTAAAGTAAATACGATCAAAGCTAGGGCTTTGGTTTGGTTTGAGTTTTGGGGGGGCTCTACGCTGGCCTCGCCTCTCTATTTATAGGGGCTTAATTCCTAATCTAATCTGCTATTAATATGGCCGGATGGAGATAAGAATTGAGCTAGAATCACATACAACTCCATCTTTGCCGAAGTGGGCTTCGGCCAGGCCCATCGAGGCCTGCTCCTCGGGTCGAAGCTTCGGTAGCGTGGGCCTCCGAAGGCTTCCCGGCCGAAGCCCATGGGCTGGCTAGAGGCTTTCGGAGCCCATAGCTCAGTGGACTTCGGCTCTGTAGGGCTTCGGACAGACCCTGGACATGTGTATTTTTGGCCCAAATCTCCAAAATTGATATTTTGATAATCTAGCCATTAATGCCATTTTTTGCTATCAACACATGCCTCCCTGCCTTTTAGTGAACTGAGTGAACTAAAAGCACAACGAGCTGAAGACGATACCATCCATATCGTCTTTTCGACACTTTTATGATGTTTGCCACACACTTGGGAAATACCTTTTTAAGTACCTACCATTCAAAGCTCTTCGAAACCGCTCTCCTTGCAGGGATTCCAACATGTATGCGTTGCCGGGAGCGATTTCGGCTATCTTAAAAGGACCTTCCCAACTAGGTGACCATTTACCAAACTTGGGACTCTTCGTGCCTAAGGGTAAAATCGTTTTCCACACCAAGTCTCCTATTTGAAATGATTTTGGTCTAACCTTTTTATTGTAGACTTTAGCTACTCTCTTCTTGTCTACTTCTATGGCTTCTAAAGTTCTTAGTCTCTTATCGGTCACTTCCTCTAGATTATCCTTTAGAAGAGTTTCATACTCGTCGACCGATAAGCCACCTTGCTTCAACACTCTTAAGGAGCCAAGATCTACCTCTACAGGCAGAACGGCCTCTTGTCCATATACCAACTCATATGGACTGACCTTGGTAGCACCGTGCTTTGCAATTCTACAAGCCCATAGCGCCTCGGGAAGCACTTCATGCCACATTTTAGGAAACTCTTCAATTTTCTTCTTAATGACCTTAATCACGGCTTTATTACTAGACTCGGCCTGACCATTGGCCTGAGCATAGTAAGGTGACGAGTTTATCAACTTAATACCATAATATTCAGCGAAGTCCCTTACTTCTCCAGAAACAAATGAACTACCTTGATCTGTAGTAAGAGTTTGATGAATGCTGAATCTATGTATGATGTGCTTCAAAATAAAATCACGTACCTCATTGTGGGTCATGTTCTTGAGAGGTACGGCCTTGGTCCACTTAGTGAAGTAATCCGTCGCCATCAACAAGAACCGATGCCCTTTTGAGGAAGGAGGGTGAATCTGGCCGATGAAGTCTAAACCCCAACCTCGAAACGGCCATGGCTTGTCGATAGGATTGAGCAATGAGGCAGGAGCTAACTGGATATTGCCAAACTTCTCACATGCTTCACACCCTCTATATTACTTGAAACAATCTTCAGTCATAATCGGCCAATAAAAACCCGCTCTTTTGAGCATCCAACTCATTTTTTGGGCCGACTGATGAGTGCCGCAAAGCCCTTCATGGACTTCTCCTGTAGCCACCTGGGATTTCTCATGGTCTAAACACTTCAATAGCACTCCGTCGATTGTTGGGCGATACAATGCGTCGTCTATCAACATGAATTTAAACGCTTGTCACCGAACCTTCCGATCAACCCTTTGGCTAGGGCCCCTCAAATACTGGACGACTGGGACTCTCCAATCGCTGTTATAGGTTTCAGAGGGTCTCGCTGGTCCACCTTCTAAAAAAACTTCTAAATTACTGACTTCGGGGTGCCCCCCGAGCCATTCCAGCTCCTGCCGAAGCCTGACCGGGGTGGCCGTTCGGAGTGTGCTGGGCCGAAGCCCTCTGGAGGTTCCGGACTTCGGGGAGCCTCCTCCGTGCAGGAGGCTTCGGCCTACAGACTTCGGCGTGTCAGCTCCTTCGGTCGGCAAGGCGCTCCGATCCAGGATTCTTGGCGCGCAGTGACCTTCAGTGACCAGAGGGGTTTGATCCGGAGGGTGTGCCTGCCCACCATTACTGGCTTCGGTAGTGAGACCAAACACCGGCTTCTTCAATATAGAAAATTTTCCTCTCCTCACTTGGTAGCCAGATGCTTGCTGAGCCAAATCATTGGCGACTGAATTGGCCTCTGTTGACACGTGAGAGATTTTGAAGTCATCAAAAGTAGAAACTATGTTTATACATTTATCCAAGTAACTTTTCAGCAAGCCATTAAAACATTGAGCACTCTTAGCTACTTGTTGCACTACTAATAAAGAATCACCGCATGCGTGAACATGTCTAGCACCTACAGCTTCTAGTAATTCAAAACCTAGCAATAAAGCTTCGTATTCGGTTTGGTTATTAGTGGAAGAAAATTCTAGTCGGGCCGAAATTTCAAAGTGCACTCCATTAAGTGATATGAGAACCACTCCAATACCTTGGCCACTCTTGCAAGCCGAACCATCAAAGTAAAGCTTCCATGGCACTACCTCAACTAAAGCAATATTATCACTCCAGCCGACATCTATGTGATGATTCAACTATAAAGTTGGCTACGACTTGGCCTTTCATCGCTGTTGGCGTAAAAGATTACGCTAACAAGTTTCTGTAGATTAGAAACTAACAAATCAAGTGTTTGCGGAGTGAACTGTTCTAAGCCTCCGAAAGGATAATAACTTAGAATAGTTCGAATGTGTGTATTGAATAATTTGTATTCGGTCCGTATTACAGGGTGAAATGGGGGGTATTTATAGGCCCAAATATTAAGGAAAAGACCTATTTACCCCACTATTACAACCGACATAGTGGAAACTATTCGGTACCCTTGATAGGGCTAAAATGGTAAAAGACTAATCTAATAAGAAAAAAGATAAGTCTTCCATCTTAGCTGGCAGAAAAGATCTCAACGAGCCTTAGTTCAAAGATATACTTCGAACCAAGGTCCATCTTCATACATCGAGCTTGACTCAGGACATCTTCGAAGATGGACGTCCGGAAACCTTCGAATCCATTATCTGCCTTTATGCTGTTACTGCAATAACCCTGAGGATGGAATATTTTCTCCCAACAGTAGCCCCTCGAATACGCTTCTCCGTTAAACCTGTAATGTTAGGAGAGCAGTATACGGAAGAAAAAATAACCAGGCGTAGGGGTTATTAGATTTTAATTTATCTCCGAAATGTACGGAGATATAAAACTCCGAATCAGTTTTAAGACAATTACTTTCGAACTATCTTAGAACTGACTCAGGAAGCTCGAAAGCCTTTTAGACTTAGAAGAAATAGCCGTTAGCTTCCTTCTTCTAACGGAAACTACGGAGTGCGTTAATTTCGGAGAAAAGTAACGGGCAAGAATGCGAAACGGCATGGACTAACGGTAAAAAAATGTAAAGTCTAGGCTATAAATAGAGGGCCTAGAACTTTCCTGATTACCTTTCCACCGCTCTCTTACAAACAGAAACCCTTTGAGCCCTAGCCTCCATTCTTCCTCCAAAGCAATCTAGTAGCTTCAATGGTGAAAACCAAGAGTACTGGAGCCCCTTCGGCCTTGGCTCGACAGCAGGCGGCTGCAGCAGCAGCGGCTGCAGCAGCAGCGGCTGCGGCATTGGTGACGGCACCTCCAACACCCGCAACGGCATCCATGGCGGCGGGAGGGGGAAATCCCCAAAATGTTGGTGACCAAGGTCTCTGCCCGCCATCAACAAAATACTTGGATCAATCCTTCCAACTGGGACCTTCTACCTGCAAAAGAGAATCACTGGCGGTCGTAGTAGAAGGGAAGATTAGTACTGGAGTCATGATCCGCAAACCTGGAAAGGAACTTATCCCGTCACCAAAACCCGGAGAAGTGGTCGTCTTCGAAGCCTTCTTCGAAGCTGGCTTGGGTCTTCCGGCAGTGGATTTCTTGGCCGAGGTACTGGATCTATTTCACGTCACTCTCCCCCAACTTTCTCCGAATGCAGTAGCTCGTTTAGCTATCTTTGAATGGGCGTTGAGAGCCGAAGGTTGTGAGGGGAGGGCAGAAATCTTCGCTGCGCTGCACAGAGCTTCGTGCCAACCAAAAACCTTCGTAGGCCCCGGAGGTGAAAAAGTGGTAGTAGCCTTCGGAAGTATTAACTTCAGGCTTCGGGATGAATACGCCCTTCAGTTTCCTGCTAAGGCCATCAATGCAAGATGGTATACCGATTGGGTCATGAGATGGTTTTATGCCGAAGTTGGGGCGAGCAACCCTCTAGCCGGACCTCTGAAAGACATCCATTTCCGGAAGGAAGCCCTAGTGCATCCAGACCAAGGTCAGCTCGAAGCTCGCCTCAGCCTACTTTAGAAGATCAGTCGAAGGTTAAGCATGCGAGACTTAGCCGAAGAATTCCCCGGGCTTCAAATTCCTCCATTGATGGCCAACTGGCCTATCATCTTCGAAGAGGATTCGGAAGGCGGTCTCTGAAAAATTACTTCGACTTCGAGCCCTGCAGGTAACTTCGAAAACAACATATATTATGCATATTCATTCGAAGAAGTAACTAACTTAATTCATTTTTTAGCCTCTTCAGCCCCTATAACTTCGGAGCAAATCGTACGGGCTTCGGAGAAGATTTTGGGCGCTCCAACTCCGACCGAAAAGGAATGGAGAATCAAGTTGGTCGGGAGTTGGGAACGATTTAATAGAGTGTGGGGAATGCTGGAAATCGCTCCGCCCCCTTTGATGGATTTGGTGCCTTCAGAGAAAGGACCCAAAAAGAGGAAAGCCGAAGCCGGGACTTCGAGCTCCGCCAAAACTCCGGTCAAGATGGTGGCTCGGAAGCCAAAGAACCCTGCACCTTCGAGCCCAAGGGCTTCAGTTTCTGACTCCCAAGAGGACGAAGGGAGGTTGCTTGTGCAACTGATGGACAAAGATACATCTCAAAAGACAGTACAAGCTGAAGTACCTGCGAATGTGCCGGAGTCTCAAGAGAACCTTGAGCAAACAAGGACTTCGGCAGTTCAAGAGGATTTACCTCAGGATGAAGTTCCTGTGGACGAGAGTGGAGTCGAAGTCACTATGGCTTCGATTCCTAAAGAGGCAACAAGGACTGCCCAGGAAAATATTCCTGCAGTCGAAGATTTGACGGCTGATTCGGACGAAGATCTGGCCTTCGATCCGCCAAACAGCCCAATGATTACTCCTCGCCAGAATGTCGAATGTAAACTTCAAATAATTCTTTTATGTTTATTTTGCTTATTTATACGGTGTATAATACTTTTGTTTTTACAGAGTCCACTTCTGTGGAAGAGGTCCGCCAGGAAGATATAATCCCTGGACCTTCGACGACTTCGGAGCCAATCCCAAAAGCTACTCATGTGGGGCCTAGAAGAGGCAAAATAAATATAGAGTCCCTCCCTGCTGCTAGTTCCGGATCAACTCCGTCTGAGTCAACAGACGAGAGTCAATCTACCGAGGGGGGGCAGTCTCCAGGGGCTCCGAAGACCACAGGCCAACACTCCGGCCCTTCGTCAAACGAAGATGACCAACAAGCGATAAGTATGCTCCCTCTTCTAGCTCCTTTCTTAGAGCAAAGAACTGGTCTTCGGACTTTGCTCAAGCCTTTGGATCGAGCTAGTCGCGACATTGGGGAGATGAACTTGGTGGCCATTCTGAGTGAAGCGAAGAGCTCGGAGCTTAACGCTGCTATGGAGCGCGCAACCTACCAGGTACGAAGCATCTGTGAAATAACATTAAGTTTACATACAAATAATTTCTTACCTTGATTTTTTCTTTTCGCAGCAAACAGTCTTGGCCCGAACTGCGAATATATCAAATGAAAGAGAAATCACTCGCCTTCTAGAGGAAAACGAAACTCTTCAGCGGAATCTCGCTATCTCCGAAGGCCGAGTGGTTCAGATGGATAGTATAGTGTCAACGGAGCGCAGGGCCAGACAAGGTTTGGAGGCTGCGAACAAAGAGCTCGAAGCAGAAAGAATTGTGCTTCGAGCAGAAATTGAAAGAATGCGGGCGGAGCACGCTACTGCGGGGACCGAGCTTGTCAGACTCCAAGAGGAAGCTAGCCTGCTTTTGAACCAAAAGAATTCCTTGACTACCGAAACTGCTAGACTTTCTGGAGTTCTGGGAGAGGTAACTTCGGTGAAGGATGCACTGATCGAAGATAAGATGAAGTCTGAGAAGGTAGCTGCAGTACTTCGGTACTACTGGAGATGCTTCCTTCTGGAGTACTTCGGTACTACTGGGATGCTTCCTTCTGACGACAATATTTCTCTTCTGCGCCGGTTGAAAAGGATTCAAGGAGTGGCGAAGCAGATGAAGACAGCAGGCATTCGATATGGAGAACTCTCCGGACAAGTGGCTGTTGTTGGCCTACTTCGCTACTACGAGGATCTGGGCCGATCGATAACTCCGAGCGCAGGAGAGGGCCCAATTAACTTCGATGACGAGTGGCTTCTGACTCTTTCCGAAGGTGTGGCTGCTTCCTGGCGAGCCTTCCAAACTTCATGGAGAGCCGAAGGTCGCTCTGCGATCAAGGCCTGGATCGACGAAGGACAATGCCAGAAGCAAGCTCGGACCCAAGCTTCAAGCAGTCAGCCTCCTCCGAACCCGCAGGTTTAGATATGTCTTAGGATTTTGTCTATGTAAAGCTTTGTGCTTATGTACATTATCAATGAAAATTTGTTTATCATATTTTTAGGCTTTGCCTCATACGGAAGATATCGAAGTGTTAGATATTAACGACGAACTTCGCTCATTATGGGCTACCTTCGATCTTCTAAAAGTTTACAAGCGTCCTCAATTTTTAGTTCCTCGAGATAGCTCTGGTGTAATTGCGCCCGAAGTAAGCAAAGATATACTATCTTATATTAAAGAGGAAGAAAAGAGGTTAACTTGGAAACTTCGTCTTCTGAAGACGTTATATGGTCCGAAGACGAAGATGAAGCTCGAAGTAAAATGCCTGAAGAACATGGAAGCTGGGAAAGGAGCGCCGAACGGCTTCAAACTTGGGCCGAGCTTCAACAAGAACAGAAGGACTTTAGAGCTTCGAAGGAGGCAAGAGAGTTAAACGTAAAGTTGTTAGAACTCCTGGCACTGGAACTAGTCGTTCCAACCCTAGCTCTAGAGATCAAAGAGGTCTTCGATTCCTTCTTGGTATAGATACCAATTTTTCATGATGTAATCTGTAAACATATTCGTTCGAATAATTGAATACTGATTTAAAATTGTCTCCCTATTTACTAGCCCCTCTTTGGGTATAAGCAACTTCGAACTGTATTCAAAGATGGTTATGCGCAAAGAAAAACTTCGGAGAACAATTTTTTGGGGTTCAGAGCCCCTCTGTAATTTAAAGATCTTTTAAAATCTTATAAAATGTCTTCGACTATTTGTAGTCTGAAGAATGGCAACTTAGTACCCTTTGTTTTTTTGAAAGAAATCACTTGAGATAACTTTAGGACACCTTAGGTCTTAGATGATTTGTCACTTTGGACTATGTTAACAGACATTCGAAGCTCATGGCTGAAACTCTGTTTGCTTTGGCCACCTTCGGCTCTTTTTTGAGAACTCTGTCAAACCAGTGGTTCGGAGTTTGCAATGGTCTCTTTGGACTCTTTTTACGGATGTCTACCGGCCAATGGCTTGGACTCCGCATATTTTGGCCACCTTCGGCTCTTTTTACGGATGTCTACCAGCCATTGGCTTGGACTCCGAATATTTTGGCCACCTTTGGCTCTTTTTACGGATGTCTACCAGCCAATGGCTTGGACTCCGCATGATGTGGTTTTGGGCTCTTTTACGGATGCCTACAAGCCGGTGGCTTGGACTCCGGATTATGTCAGCCCCCACGTCGGAAACTTCGAACCAATGATTCGAAGTCGAAAATATGATTCAGCTTTATGACACTTCCCTCTCGGTCAACCCCGTGGTTCCAGTGCGTCCACTCGGAAGCTGGAGGTTTATGAGGGGAAGGCACTATCTGGACCATATGCTTTATTAATTCAGAAGATGATTACAAGTGATTTACAAAGAGCCCTTATGCGAAGTATCGCTTTAGGTGCTCCGCATGCCAAGTATGTGCTAACTCTTCACCTTCTAAATTAGCTAATTTAAAAGAGCCAGGGCATCCTGAACGAACAATTAAATATGGACCTTCCCATTTATTTCCTAATTTCCCTGGCGCTATAATGCTTCGCAGAACAAGATGACCCGGTCTAAGCTCATTGATCTTAACCTTCGGGTCATACCAAGCCTTCGTCTGCTGGTGATATTTTGATAAATTAGCCACAGCTCGAAGTCTTGTTTCTTCTGATAAATCTAGCGAAGCTTGTCTTTCTTCTTCAATCTCCGGTTCGGTGCTGCGAAGTGATCCTCCTTTGAGCTCCGTTGGAGTCATAGCTTCATCTCCGAATAGTAATCTGAATGGAGTAAAACCTGTGGACCTTGTTTGCGTAGTCCGAATGGACCACAAAATCTTCGGAAGCTCTTCGGTCCACTGTCCTTTTGCTAATCCTACTATCCTTCAATTTAGCCCTGACAAAATATTTCCATTGACTCTTTCTACAGCTCCATTAGACTGGGGATGCCTCACTGCAGCAAAACATAACTGAATGCCTAGATCTTCGCAAAACTTCCTGAAAGGTTCTACATCGAACTGTGTTCCATTATCAACTGTGAGTTGTCTAGGCACTCCGAACCGGCAAATGATATTCTTCCAAAAGAATTTCTTTACATTGTTCGAAGTGATAGCTGTTAAGGTCTCTGCTTCTACCACTTAGAAAAATATTCAATAGCTACCACTGCGAACTTTAGATTTCCCTTGGCTACTAGAAAGGGACCAATTAAATCCATACCCCATCTGGCCATAGGCCATACCGGAGCAATAACTTGAAGAGCTGTTGGTGGGCGGTGACTTCGTCGACCCATCCACTGACATCCTTGACAAGTGCGGACTAAGCTCTCCGCATCAGCTGTTATTGTAGGCCAATAAAGCCCCTGGCGAAGTGTTTTTCCTGCCAAAGCTCGAGGGGCTAAATGGCTACCGCAAAGGCCTTCATGAATTTCTCGAAGAATTTCTTGACCTTCGGCTTGAGATATACATCAGAGTAAGGGGAACATACTCTGGCCTTGTATAAAATACCGTTGATTATTTGATAATTTCTGGCCTTGAGTTTCAATCTTGAAAGCTGTGGCTCTTCAGGCAAATTTGTTCCTCCTTGTAAAAGTTCCATGATTGAATTTTTCCAATCTGTACTTGGAATGCAAAGAATCTCTGCAGAGGGAATTTGTGGCACCGAAGGTGTACTGAGCTCTTCATAGAAAGCTTCTTCTGATACATCCACAGCTCTAGCTGCGGCTTTGCTAAGATGTCCGCTTGCACATTTTCTGCTCTTGGTATACTCCGAATGGAAATACCCTTGAAGTGTGCTTCGATCTTACGGATTTCTTCTAAGTACTTTCCAAGCTGTGGATGTTGAACCTGAAAACATTTATCTACGTGCCCTGCTACTATTTGAGAATATGTTTTATAACAACTCTTGTAGCCCCTAGAGCACGTGCTTTTCGGAGTCCCAGTAAAATCCCTTCATACTCCGCTATATTATTGGTAGACTTAAAGTTGAGTCTTGCGGAGTACATTGCTCTTTGCCCTGAAGGCGAAATCAATACTGCTCCAATGCCTGCTCCGGATGCTTGGAAAGCCCCATCAGAATACACAGTCCAAACTCCGTCACTTGACTTCTCCGGAACCAAAGTTGCAGGTGGAGTCCATTCTGCTACAAAATCTGCTAAGACTTGCGATTTGATTGCTGTCCTTGCCAGAAAAGATATGCCGAAGGGTGCTAGCTCAACTGCCCACTTCCCAATCCTTCCAGTGGAATCCTTACTTCGGAGCATATCTCCCAAAGGATACGAAGTTGGTACAATTACATTGTGAGCCAAAAATAATGTCTTAATTTCCTCGAAGCCATTATCAGAGCATAAACGAACTTTTCGAGTTCGGAGTATCTTGTCTTCGCTCCTGATAATGC
This sequence comes from Zizania palustris, assembly GCA_019279435.1. Classification (NCBI taxonomy): domain Eukaryota; kingdom Viridiplantae; phylum Streptophyta; class Magnoliopsida; order Poales; family Poaceae; genus Zizania; species Zizania palustris. The sequence goes on from JAAALK010000081.1 coordinate 17,445,634, forward strand.
TTCGGACACAAAATAAACAGGATTTTGCACCAACTTCCCATTGAAATCTATTTCTCTGACAAGGACTGCACTGACAGCAGAACCTGTAGCTGCAAGGTAAAGGAGTAAGGTTTCGTCCGCAGTAGGCACCGTGAGTGTAGCGAGATTACTGAGATACTCTTTAATATCTTCGAAGCTTTTTTGACACTCCGGTGTCCATGCAAAATCTTCGGACCCTTTCAATGCTTTAAATATAGTCAAGCTTCTCTCCGCAGACCTTGATAAAAACCTGCTAAGTGCTGCCAGACGCCCAGTCAGCTTTTGCACTTGCTTTAAATTTTTCGGAGGAGCCATCTTTTGTAGCGCAGTTATTTGAGTAGGGCTAGCTTCAATCCCCCTGCTTGAAACTAAATACCCTAACAACTTCCCAGCCTTAGCTCCGAAGATACATTTTTCGGGGTTAAGACGGATCCCACATGCCCGAAGGCTATTAAATGTTTCTGCTAAGTCTAGGCTATGTTGGTGCTTTAAAGCACTCTTTATTACAATATCATCCATATAGGCCTCCACATTGCGACCTAATTGATGACCTAGAGCCTTAGCAACTAACCTCCAAAAAGTATCCCCGGCATTTCTTAAGCCAAAAGGCATTCTTACATAACAAAAGACTCCCGAGGGAGTTACGAAGCTTGTCTTGATCTCATCTTCGCGCTTCAACCATATTTGATGATAACCAGAATACGCGTCAAGGAAGCTTAATAACTCCGAACCTGCGGTGGAGTCGACCAATTGATCAATTCGGGGCATGGGGTAGGGGTCACGAGGGCATGCTTTATTCAAGGATGTGAAATCAATGCACATGCGCCACTTCCCGGAAGATTTCTTTTTGACGAAGACTGGGTTGGCTAACCATTCTGTGTGAGCCACTTCTCTGATAATCCCGGCCTTCAACAATTTTTCAACTTCATCCTTCGCCAGAACAGCTCTTTCTGCAGACATTTTTCGGAGTCCTTGCCGAACAGGTGGGCCTTCGGGTTTACAAGCAAACTATGTTCAATGATATCCCGATCGACTCCGGTGATATCTTCGTCAGACCAAGCGAAGACATCTAAATTCTCTTCCACTACCTTTTCCAAGGAAGTTGCAACTTCTGGAGGTAAATCTTTACCAATTGAAATGTATATTTTTTACCATCTTTAACAATAACCTTCGCTGCAATCTCTCCTTCAGGACTTGGTCTTGGGAAGGATTTCTTCGAAGCTTCGGAAGGGGCTGAAAAATTTTCTTGATTATCTTGCACATTGTTTACTTGTCTTGGATAAAGAGGGGGGCCATGACCATATTCCGCTCTTCGGGCGATAGCTTGATCTCCAAAGACAGTAAGAACTCCTGCTTGCGTGGGCATCTTCATACACAAATAATTGTGATGCGCCACACCTCCGAACTGGTTAGCATGCCTCTTCCGAAGATGACGTTGTAGGCATATGGGCATCTACAACATCGAAAGATTACTTCCTCAGTTCGGGCCAACAAACCTTCTCGAAGGTAACTTTCAGGCCTATTTGGCCGTGCATCAAGCGGAGGTCCTGCGAAGCCTTGCAAAGGGCGAGCCGCTGGAAGGAGATGCTTTCTGGAGATGCACAATTGATCGAAGGCTTGCACAAAAATAATGTCTGTCGACCTGCCTCCGTCAAT
>JAAALK010000081.1:17447407-17540573 GCA_019279435.1 Zizania palustris
CTTGGAACTCTTCCAACTCATTGCGCCTCCATTAAGGCAGAACACAAAACTAGATTGCAATCGAGAATCATCTTTATCGGTCTGAAAGATAGCATCCGTGTAACCACTTACAATGAGCTCCTCTTCACCACCATGTACAAGGAACATTTCCTCTGTCCTTCTCAAGTACTTGAGGATACTCTTTACTACAGCCCAGTGAATTTCACCCGGGTTCGATTGGTACCTGCTCGTAACACTTAGAGCATATGACACATCTGGGCCTGTACATAGCATGGCATACATGATGGATCCAATTGTAGATGCATACGAGATCACACTCATCTTCTCTAGCTCATCAGGTGTCGTAGCACACTTAGTCTTACTGAGAGAAATACCATGTGACATTGGCAGAAAGCCCTTCTTGGAATTCTGCATTTTGAACTATTTCAAAACCTTGTTAATGTACATACTTTGGCTTAATCCAATTAACCGTTTTGATCTATCTCTATAGATCTTTATGCCTAAAATGTATGCTACCTCTCCAAGATCTTTCATCAAAAAACTATTTTTCAGTGAAGTCTTGACAGCCTTTAACAAAGGAATGTCGTTTCCGATCAACAATATGTCATCTACATATAGGACCAGAAACACCAGTGAGCTCCAACTAGCCATTTTTAAACGCATGACTCTTCATTGTTCTTGACGAAGCCAAGCCATTTGACTACCTCATCAAAATGAAGATTCCAACTCCGAGAAGCTTGCTTCAATCCATAAATGGACTTTAGCAACTTACAAACTTTCCCAGCATTCCTCAGACCGTCAAGACCTTCAGGAAAGCCGTCTTGACAACCATTTGCCATATCTCATAATCATAAAATGCGGCAATAGCTAAGATGATCTGAATATACTTAAGCATAGCGACGGGCGAAAACGTTTCATCATAATCAACACCTTGAATTTGTCTAAAACCTTTCGCCACTAATCGTGCCTTATAGATGTGAACATTTCCATCAACGTCTATCTTTTTCTTGAAGATCCATTTACACTCAATAGTTTTCACACCATCGGGTGGATCAACCAAGTTCCAAACTTGGTTGACTCCCATGGACTCCAACTCGGATCCAATGGCTCCAAGCCATTTCTCAAAGTCTACTCCCATCACTGCTTCTGCATAGGTCTTGGGCTCATCGTTGTCCAACAACAACACGTCGCAATACCTAGTGGTCAAGAACATGTACCTCTCTGGCGCATGGACTACTCTCCTAGACCTCCGTTGGGCTGGCGCAACTTCAACAACCTCCGCAACATTTTTCTCATCCTATTGTTGATCAGTGGGATCTAGAACACTTTCTAGCGGCTCTCGAACCTCTTCGAGATGCACCGTCCTCCCACTAACTCCTTTTGAGAGAAACTCTTTCTCAAGGAACACACCATTTCGAGCGACAAACACTTTGACCTCCTCTCAATTATAGAAATAGTATCCTTTGGTTTCCCTAGGATACCCCATAAAGAAGCATTTTTCAGACTTAGGACTAAGATTGTCTGTTGGACCGGAAACGGCGACCAGAGGGGGGGTGAATGGGAGCTTTTAAAATTTCAGGCTAAAAATAGCCTTCTGTTTTAATACAGTCTACTGCGGAACAGGCTTCGAACACAATCTTCAAAGTTCTGGTTCGGAGGTGTTTGACGGCTCCGAACACAGGCTTCGCAAGGAGCAAAAGTTCGAAGCCAAGAAGACTTCGCTCCACTCACAACCCTGGAAAATCTACTCTGCTAAATCAGTGCAGGCTCCGCACACAAGGTGCTTCGAGCAGGCTTCGCACTTCACCCTTCGCACGAGTGGACTGACCTCTGAGGACTTCGACCAAGTACTTAGCGACAGCAACCGGTGCTGGGCTTCGTACACTGAAGGTCTAAACGCACACTAACAGACTTCGCTAGGGGCTTCGTCACGATAAAAACACGGGCTTCGATGAGGGATTTGCTAGTAAGCAGCGAGGTCTAGCCTCCTATTACACAGAGCCAACACACACTGAAAAGCACACTTCGCACAAAACACACTTCGCCTAGACAGGCTTTGGTGCACTACAACTAGCGAGGTATGCAAACAAGCTCAAGCAGAATAAATGAACACGGAAGCAGGGCTTTGCTGCTTGAACAAGGAACACAGTAAAAGAACTCACTGGATGAATACATAGAGTGGTGGATAGTACATGAGCTCAACAATGAATGCTCAAAGTGATAAATGTTACCTACCCAGCCCCCATATTTATAGCCACTATTCACCCAAGTGAAATGACTACTTTACCCCTAGGGTTTACACCAGTTTTGTCTCTACAGAACAGAGGGGTACAAAAGGTAGTCAACTTTATTTGGAGGCTTCTCTGTCAGCTTTGCAGAGGGGACAACGTCAGCTTTTTGCAGAGCAGACAATGTCAGCCTTTGTAGTCTTTGACCTTTCTGGAGCCTCCCTTCGCACTCGAGGGGTGCGGTAGCTTCGGTGAGAAGCCTTGAGCCTGACGACATTCGCTTCACCGAAGTCAGGCTTCGATACAGTGACGGTTTTGAGCCGAAGCCATCAAAGCCCTTGGGCCTTCGCACCACCACCTCTGGAGTGGACCACCACGGCTTTGCAGCTTCTCCCAGCTCAAACTCCGTCAGTCCGTGTACCGAAGTCATGCATGGCCGAAGTACCACAAGTCAACCTTACTCCGGAGCTAGCCTCACTCCGAAGCCCCACCTTCGGAGTACCACCCTTCGAAGTCCCTCCTTCGTCCAAGCCCTCCGCATGAAGCATTCCATGAGCACATCGTCGCAGTGTCTCTCCCCGAGCACACTCCTCGACGAGCCTCACCCGGGCCATGCCTTCGATGCACCTCAACTTCTGAGAACTTCGTCGGGTACCTTCGAGTGTCTCCCTCCGGAGCACACTTCGAACGCCTTGCCTCTGCTGAGGACTTGATCCACCATACTCTGAAGTCACTCCATCCGGAGTACCCTTTGAAGTGCCTCGACTCCGAGGACTTTATCTCGGAGTACCTTCACCCGGAGCCACGCTTCGCACTTACTACCTTCTCCTGGTGCACCTCGACCCGAGGTCTGACCAAGACCCCTTCGCAGACACCGTTACAGAGCTCCCCGCTCCCCTGGCATCAAGCCTCCCGCTTGACCTAGGTTCACCTGCTACGAAAAGTCCGTCGCCTCCGCAGTCCCCTGCGCACCTCAGACAAACATACAAGTGTATCCAGTACTCCGGAGACCTCTCCGGGTTAGCAACCTTCGGCACACACTCCGGTGTACCACCCAAAGTACCGAGACCTTCGGTACAAACCCAGTCATTGTGAACTGTCGGACCCCTCCGACAGGCACACTCCGCTGCGACAGCTGCAGCAACCAAAGCCACCGAACCCTTCGGTGAAACACCCTCCGAACACCTTCGGAGGTCCAACCTCCGAACCACTTCGGAGGTACCCCTTCGAACCAGAGGATAAACTCTGTCAATCACTCATCACACTCCGAAACCAACCCTTGGTTTCTCAATCTCCCCCTTGATGAGTGCATTGACAACCAAATTCAAGTTCAAGAAAATTTGAAAAATTTCAGCACACAAGTGACCATAAAAACTCAGAAATGAGCCAAATCATGTCACTTGACAAAAGAATTTTCCTCCCCCTTTTCAAAAGAGTAAAAGCCCCTTCGGCAAATCTCCCCTTTTTCATGATAAAAACTCCCCCTGAGAAAATTATACCTTTTTGCAACAGAGAACTCAAATTTCTCCCCCTTTGGCAATGCAAGCATCAAGGAGCATGTAAAAGATGCATTGCTTGGAAATGAGCAGAATTGCAAAGACATACAAAGCAAAAATATGCCAACAGTAATACCAATGATCATGGGCTCAGCTCAATTTAACATTCTCTCAAAACATGATGACAACATGTGATTTTATCAGTTTGAAATAAAAGCATCACCACTCAATCAAGGTAACTAGACAAGTAAAAGCAAGGACTGCGCAAAGCTAGGCAAGTTCTACTTAAGGCAGACAATTCCAGTTCAAATGGAGCATTGAAAGCAAACTTGATGAATAATGAATTTTGTTGTTCTTTTTCAGAATGCCAGGGGTTATTTGTTTGTCCACCTTATACTGTCCAATCAAGCCAAGCCTAGGCATGAAAGCCATCGGAAGCTTAAGGCGGTGATTTTGGCATACACTACACTATCCCAGTTCAGACCAATGTGCAATGGTAAGCAGTCTAGAATAGAGTAGTGCGACAAACAAACCCACCTGGATCTTTTCACTTGAAGCATGCAAATCATGGAGTTTTTGATTTTAATTAAGTGAACCAATTTTTAGCACTCAATGAATATCCATGAGTAAGTAGAACAATTTTTCAAGTTGCAATTTTTTAGCATCCAAAGAAAAATGTCTTGCTATCAAGCAGATAAAAGATAGTTAAAGCAGTTCTGCCTATACATGCTAGATACAAGATTGAGCAGTGAGCATGATTTGAGTTTGGAAAGAAAACATCATGCACATTAATGTTTCAGATAAATTAAGAAGAGCTGAGCTATCAAGATGTCATGAATTAAAATGAGGCATATAAGTGCAACATATGTAAATGCAATTTCACACATGATGAGCATATGCAATACAATTAAAGACAGCTCCCCTCACAAAATGCCGTACGGGTGACAAATACCAAGTTCCCCACGCAAGTAGGCAAAACGAGAAGCATCGAGGGGTTTTGTGAAAATATCGGCTAGCTGGTGTTGGGTATCAACATATTGAAGTTCAATATCACCCTTCTCATTGTGTTCTCTGAGAAAATGATATCGCACATCAATGTGTTTGGTTCTGGAGTGCTGAACCGGGTTGTTTGCAATACAAATAGCACTAGTGTTATCATAGAAAAATTGAACACTCTTATAATCTAACCCGAAATCCCGCAAAGTGGAAACCATCCACAAAATCTGAGAGCAACAGCTAGCTGCAGCAACATATTCGGCCTCAGCCGTCGATTGTGCAACACTAGACTGTTTGCGGGAAGACCAGCAAACCAGTGATGTACCCAGAAAATGACAAGTACCAGAGGTACTCTTCCTATCAATCCTACACCCAGCAAAATCCGCATCGGAATAACCTCGAAGACATAAAGATGAAGACGTTGAATACCATATGCCAAATTCAAGGGTATGTTTGAGATACCTGAGAATGCGTTTTACCGCTTGGCGGTGTGAAGCTCGTGGTGAAGCCTGAAAACGAGCGCACAGACACACTGCGAAGTGTATGTCCGGCCTCGTAGCGGTCAAGTAGAGGAGGGAGCCGATCATGCTTCGGAACTCCTTCTGATCTACGGCTTCTCCATCTTCGTCAGGATCCAATGCTACAGATGTAGCCATTGGAGTTGCAAGGGGCTTCACATCTGCCATGTCAAATTTCTTGAGCAGGTCCTTGGTGTACTTCGTCTGGTGGACGAAAGTACCTTGTTTACCTTGCTTGATTTGCAAACCAAGGAAAAAGGTGAGTTCACCCATCATGGACATTTCAAATTCCCTGCTCATGGTATCTGCAAACTCGGCAACCAAAGCATGAGAAGAGCCACCAAAGATGATATCATCCACATAAATCTGAACTAGGAGGAAATCTTTGCCATGCTTGAGAGTAAACAGGGTTTTATCAACAGAGCCCATCAAATACCCCCGCTCAAACAGAAAATACTTAAGTCTATCATACCAAGCCCGAGGGGCCTGCTTGAGTCCATAAAGAGCCTTGTGAAGTTTAAGGACTTTATGTGGGTACTTGGGGTTTTCAAAACCAGGGGGTTGTTTTACATAAACATCTTCACCTATGAAGCCATTAAGAAAAGCACTTTTGACATCCATTTGATAGAGTTTGAATCCCCGGGATGTCTCAAAGGCAAGCAAAATCCTAATGGCCTCAAGGCGAGCAACAGGTGCAAAAGTTTTAGTAAAATCAATCCCTTCTAGTTGAGAATAACCCTGAGCTACAAGTCTAGCCTTGTTTCTAATAATAGTCCCATCCTCCCCTTGTTTGTTTTTGAAAATCCATTTTGTTCCAATGAAATGAACATTTGGAGGAGGATCAACTAAAGTCCAGACTTGGTTTCTCTCAAAATTTTCAAGTTCTTCATGCATGGCATTGATCCAACTAGAATCAGAAAGTGCATGACTAACATCTAAGGGCTCGAAAGAAGCAACAAAAGCAGAATTAGTGAAATGAGCATGAGAACGTGTTACCCTTTGATCAAGCTCACCAATGATCTGCTCTGGAGGGTGCATCCTTTGAACATGATGTGGAGCCTCGCGGCGGGATGCAGTCTCCCCCTCAACTTGTGCGTTGGAGTGGTCCAAGATGACCGATGTCAAGGTACTTGCTTCGGGACCTTGTGCCGAAGTGGTCGTTGATGTCGAGGGTAGTAGGGGTTCATCCTCGAAATTTCCGGGATCTTCTTCTTCGAAGATGGTCTGTTCCATGTCGTGTTCATTCGCCTGTTCAAGAGCAGAACTAACAGAGGGGGTTGATTCATCAAAAGTCACATCACATGACTCGATGACAGTGTTAGTTTCCAAATTATAAACACGATAAGAATGACCATGAGTAGTATAACCCAAAAAGATCCCGTCAGAAGATCGCGACTCAAATTTATCCAAATTACCACGTTTTAGGATGAAGCAACGACAGCCAAATACTCGAAGATGAGTAACCTTGGGCTGTCTCCCAAAACGTAGCTCATAAGAAGTCAAGTTTAAAATCGAGCGCAAGAATATTCGGTTCGAGATGTAACAAGCAGTGTTCATGGCCTCAGCCCAGAATTTTCTAGGAGTCCTGTGCTCATCAAGCATCGTCCTAGCCATCTCAACCAAAGTGCGGTTCTTCCTCTCAACGACACCGTTTTGTTGAGGAACCCGCGGAGCAGAGAATTGATGTTCTATGCCATGCTCCATGCAAAAGTCAGCAAAGAGACTGTTTTTGAACTCAGTGTCATTATCACTTCGAATGAATTTCAATGCACTAGGGAGTTCAGTGAAACGTCTCAAAGCCAAGCTCCGAAAGTGTGAAAACACTTCATCCTTGCTGGCAAGAAAGAAGACCCAAGAGTAGCGAGAGAAATCGTCGACAATCACTAAAACATACCACTTGCCACCTAAAGAACTAACCCGGGAAGGACCTACATTGTCCATGTGGAGAAGTTCTCCGGGTTGTTCAGTCATCACTGTGGTGATTGGCGAATGCGAAGCGGCAATCATCTTTCCATGTCGACAAGGAGCACAAACTAAATTCTTCTCAAACTTGAGCTTGGGCAATCCTCGGATCAGTCCTAGGGCACTCAGACGAGCGAGCAACTCAAAGCTCATACGCCTTAGTCTCCTATGCCACTACCAAAGCTGAGAGGTAGAATGTGCAACAAGACAATGAGAAGAGCCAGAAGACTCAGAAAAATCAGCTCCAAAAACTCTCCCAACTCTAAAGATCTTACACACCACAACGCCATCAGAATTGAGTACTTGCGAAGTATCGCGATGGAATCGCACTTCGAAGCCCTCATCAAGCAACTGAGATACATATAACAAATTGTATCCCAGGTTTTCAACCAAAGAAACATCTTTGAGAGTGAAATTCGAGTTAATTCTTACCACACCTTTACCTTTCACTCTACTCCTTCGATTGTTGCCGAAGGTGATATGTTCCCTTTGCTTGGTTGTGGTGAGGTTGGAGAACCATGCTGCATCTCCGGTCATATGGCGTGAACAACCGGAGTCCATGATCCACGTGCCCTCCAAGCCTCGGTCTGTCGCCTACACATGATAAGAGTATCTCGATCGCTCAGTGCTGGGGTGAGTGAAAAAATGACGAGGCATCCAGCACTGAGTGACACGAGTAGTAGGCACAGTAAAAGTAGACGGTCTATGCACATGAAAATCTGAATGATGCAAAGTGCGAGGTCTACCTACATGCTGTGATCGAACAACATGTCGAGGTCTCCTACTCTAACGAGGTACAAAGCTACTCGCCCGGGGTCTACCACCATATGGAACATGGTGAACACCTCGAGGAGCAAAACCTCTCCGAGAAGCACGAGGAGCCTCAAAAGCAGGACGATAGTAAAAATCAGACTCATGCATACCTAAAGATGGGTAATGCATGTCCTGGTAACTCATCGCCTGAGAGCGTCGCTCATCCTTGATGCGACGAAAACAGAACCCAACCAAATGACCCGCCCATTGACAGTAGGAACAATGAAAAACTCTCCTAGGGGCACTCTCATGGGTCTTAGGAGCAACTCTCACAGCCTCCTTGGGCTTCTGCTGAGTGATTTTCTTTGGAGGGATTTTCTTGGTAGGAGGAGTGGTTTTCTTTTGAGCTCGGGTAGGCTTTTTGGCTGATGGAGTGTCTAACAGAGATCTCTCTTTCTCTAGGGTAGTGGGAGAGGTAAAAACAGTTTTGTTTCCACTATCTGAAGGAATCCTCTCAAAACCCAAACCTAGAGCTAACCCTGCTCTGTCAGCACACATCTTGGTCTTGGCCAAGAGCAAATCCATCCTACCCTTTCCCTCAGTGCATTTATTAACCACGGAAAGAAGGTACTCATTTTCAGTCATAAGGTTTTCAGCTCGCTCTCTAGCAGTGCCTAGCTGGTCCTTAAGGGTAATGCATGTGTCACAAACAGGCTGCACATCCTTAGAACTACCGGCCCTCTCCAATCTAGCCTCTAAATCATGAACATGTTTATCACGTAAATTAATGCTTTCGCGTAATAAAGAATAGTTCATGCAATCAATTATATCATGAGGACTAGAATCAACCACCAAAAGCTGCTTCTGTGCAGTCTCAAGCTCAGATAGAGTTTGAGCATGTACAGAACGCAACTGAGCAAGCTCACCCATGACTACAGTACAAGATTCACATTCAGCATCATTAACTTTAGACTTAAGCATGGCATACTCAGTATAAACAGATTCTAGCCTAAGTCTAAGGTCTTTTCTTTCTCTAGCGGCTTGCACAAGTAATCTATCGTGACCAAGAACTACTTCATTCAGTTCATCTAATTTAATTAACAGCTGGTCAGAAGATAGTGATACCTCAGATGAGTCAAGCTCATCGCCGCTGGGATCCCTGTCGGCCATGAAGCAAAGGTCGGTGAAGTCTCGTCCCTTCTTGTCCTTCTTGTCCTCCTTCCTCGGGGACTCCTCCTCCTCAGAGCTCGACTCCTCGGTTGAGGAAGTGTCAATGTCGCTGAGAGCAGCAACAAATGCTCTGGAAGCGGCTTTGGCTACTCTCTTGGCCACCTTGCCGCGCTTGCCCTTCACAAAAGGCTTCCTCTCCTTTTTGTGGTATTTGGGGCGCTCACTCTCATCTCTCTTCTTGAGTTTAGGGCAATTGGCCTTGATATGAGAAGTGTCGCCACATTCAAAGCAACCACTAAAACCACTTCTCCTCTGATCCCGTCTCTCATGGTGAAAACGGGTGAACCTTCTGGCAATGAGAGCAAGCTCGTCATCATTCAGAGTGTCCACCTGCTCCTTAGTGACGGAGACCAGGGAGGACAAAGCAAACACTACAACAATCCAGGCAACTTCCGTCGGCCAAAGCCGACGGAAGTTAGCCCTTTCCCGACGGAAGAAGCTAACTTCCGTCGGCCTTTGGCCGACGGAAGCGAGGCGACGGAAGTTAGCTAACTTCCGTCGGCTTGACGTGGCCGAGGAAGTTAGCCCCGAACTCTGCCACGTCAGCAGGGGGCGCTAACTTCCATCGGCCAGCCTAGCCAACGGAAGTTAGGGGCAGCTAACTTCTGTCGGCTTTGGCCCTAGCCGACGGAAGTTGGCTTTTCTGCCCACGTGGCCGAAACCAGCTAACTTCCGTCGGCTATGGTAAAAGCCGACGGAAGTTAGCTGGTATTTTTTTTATTTTTTCCTGGTTCCCCTACTCACACTCACATCCAACCACAATTTCAATCACATTCACAATACACATCCAAATTCACATTTCACATCCAAAATCACATTCAAACTTCACATATAACATCCAAAATCACATCTCACATCCAAATTCACATCCACACTTCACACATCACATCCAAAATCACATAATATAACTGAATTCACATCCAAAGTCACAGTACACATCTGAATTCACATATAACATCCAAATTCACATACAAATTCACAAAACACAACGAGAGCCACATACAAAGTCATATTTGTCCATATACTCACTGATCGCCCACATTTGGGTCGTGGGTGCCGCCGCTGCCTCCCGCTTCACCCACATTTGGGTCGTGGGTGCTGCCGCTTCCTCCCGCTTCATCCACATTTGCCCGAGAGGCTCCATCCTGGCCAGGTGTACGGAAAGTCTGAAGAAATAGACAAAATTAGAGAACGAATTAACTCAACTACTCTTCTAAACACTAACTTAAGTATCTGAAGTAACGATATGTCAGGAGGTACCTCAGGTGATGTAGAATATAATGGTGGTGGCGGGGGAGGTAGTGGTTGGAAATTGGACATGTCAAATCCACCATGATGTTGGGCTAGTTGCTACACATGTTGTAATGTGATCAGTTAGTTCTAAACCTATTTCTGAATACTTTTTAACTACAACACTCCAAACTAAACTTACTTGGATCATCGCCTGCTGTTGTGCTAAGCAGGCGGTATAGTACTCGTCGCGCCGCCTCATTTCCTGCCTCATTTCCTCCCTCACCCGATCCACCTCCGGGGTTTCTGAAGAGCGACGACGGCTGGAGCCAACTCCGACGGAGCTCTGCGACGACTGAGCTGACTTCTGAGCTCTCACCGCTCTCGAGTCAATAACTCCATTGAACATGGAGTACCTGCAACATTGAATGAGTTAGTTACCATCACAATACTGTACACAAAACATTAATAAAAACACTGTCTCACCGTCCATGGCTTTTGCCACCTCCGCTGGAGTACACGGCCATTTGGTCGATGGGTTCTCTCCGCCAATCATAGTCCTCTCCATGGAGTCGAACCATGTGTTCACCATACTGCGCCTGCAAAAAACATGTCCGATTAGCTAGACGCAGAAAAAAGAAATTACGTAAACTCTTAATAACATCTCACCAAATGGTCCGTGGCTGTCTGGCTACACAAGACATCTGGCTGTGTAGGATCGCTTCCTTTGTGACCAGAGGTATACACCTCTATGTCACTTGGCATGTTGCCAGATTTAGCTTCCTGTACATTAGAAATGAGTTAGTCGCATTACAATGTATCTATAGCTAGAGAGTGACAGAAGGAGGTCTTACCAAGCGTATAGCGTGGCGAATATGTCCGTCGGCACCATATCTATGCTTCGGATCCGTCCCGCGACATTTTCTTTTCTGCTCGGAAGTCTTCTTAAATGCGGCTGAAGACCAAATCTTGCAGAATTCAAAATATGCGTCCTCGCGGTTTGCAAACCAAGGAATCCTCACTTGAACAGAGATGCTATTTGTATTATATGACAACAAATCTCAACAATCGAAGATTTAAAAAGTTAGAATTGTTTACCGAACGGTATTCTTCTTCAGTCAAATAGATTGACAATGAGCCCATCGCCTTGCTCATTCGTTTCCCTAGCTTCTCCTTGTAGTAAGCATTGTTCGCTTGAATGCGGGCATACGAAATGGCGTCCTTCACCACCTTATGTGCATTGTTGTTGAAGACTTGAAGGGCATGGTTATGGTGATTGCCGACTTCTGGCAAGCAAAAGCGTAACTGCAAAAGTAATGATTAGTAAAGTGTTGTAACTCGAAAAGCCTAAAAGAAGATTGAAAAAACACTTGAATACCCAGAAGTCATGAGACACCGCCCCCTGAGCAGTTCCGTGGCGTCCGTCAGGAGCAAACCGGTACTGGTCCCATGTCTGGCATAGAACCCGCTCACCAGTCGGCATTGTCAGCACCCCTGGGTAGTGCAGACGACACATGTTACCCAATATCTGGTTAACCTACCTGACCCTCGAAGTGCCGTCAAACCGAGAGTCAATCCAAGATCTAGAAATACATAATAAATAAAGTCAGTTTAGTGAAAGAAATTTTTTGAAGAAAAAAAGCAAAACAACAGAAGAGTATTACACTTACCCGTCACCTACAGGCGTAATCTCGATGTTGGCTCCACCGGAAGAGACTACTGGTGGGGCGACCAGGTGGCTCGTCCTGAAAGATACTGAGGACCCGCCGGCAGCCTCAGCACCTTCCTCCTGACCCGCAACCTCCGGGAGATCCCCCTGCCCCGCACCCTCCGGGTCATCCCCCTGCCCCACACCCTCTGGGTCATCCCTCTGTGCCGCACACTCTGGGACATCCCCCTCCTGCCCCCCACCCACCGGATGATCCTCGTGACCCGCACTCTCCAAGTGTTCTTCCTCCTACAAAACAGTATTGAAACAATTAGTAATAGTTTATAACTAGCATAAAAAACAATCTGAAAGTTACCTCATCATCTAGTTGAAATGCAATAGGCCGACCAATTAATGTCGGATCTATGCATCTCAGGAGCTGGTCTTGACGACGTCTGTTTGACGAAGAGGAACTACCCTGGAATAGGGTGTCCTCCTGACTCGTCGGTGTACTCGCCGGAGTACTCGCCGATGAACTCCCCAAGCGGAAGAGCTTCCTCGTGACACTCCTCACCTTTTTCGACATCCTATTCAAAATAACTACAAACAAACATTTATTAGTAAAGAAGGTTTGTACATATGAAAAAACATGTAATATGAAGTATATTGCATATGCATGTATGAAAACAATTACTTGTGAATTATCATTAAAATCAGGATCAATTTGTCCTTTTCTCCCCAAAGTACGCCATGTTACTTTTTTCTTCTTATGTTGGTGTTTCCTTTTCTCGGGAACTGCCACATCATTAGAATCGCCGAGAAAAGAATCTGTCGACGATTCTGACTCTACATTAAACGAAGTCAGCAATTCATCATCTTGGTAAACCTCATCGACCTCTTCAACCTCCAATTGATAAGCGCCATCACTAGGGGTGTGTAGACGTTCCCGAGGATTCACTTTGTAGACTACCCACCAAGCACTTAGTTTTTCACATGGGTAGGGCATATAATACACCTGCTCGACTTGGTGAGCAAGGACAAAATTGTCGCAACCAGATAATCGTTCCGCGTGTTTGACTTCAACCATCCCAAATTGGATTTCACGAGTACCAATGTTTAGGGTCGAACCAATCACAATCGAAGAAGACTACTTTAATCTCCTTATTCCCGGCAAATTTGTACTCGATTATATTTTTGATGATTCCATAATACATAGTTTCGTGTCCTTGTCCATCAATGACCCTTGTAACAACTCCAGTATTAGTTGTTGCCGCTAGAGGTCGATAGGCTTCAAAAATAGTTGAACGGAAGCGGAAACCATTAACATCATAGCGACCGTAACTTTTGGCACTAATACTCCCGTAAGAGAGCTGTCGCAAGTCTATATGTATATTGTCAGCGAGCACACACGGCAAATCATAGGAGATTATCAGATAATTAACCTAGTAGACTAAAATAATACGTGTCACAAAAGGTAAGGATTTACATGTTCTCTGAACCAAGTGAGGAAACTAGGCCCGCCATTTACTCCTTCTCGACGCAATTTATCTAATTGCTTCTCCATTGGTTGACGACCAGACGTCAAGTATTTTGAATCAAACATACTGTCATTGTAACGAATAGGTAAACAAACGGGTATAAAATTTGGAGGTAAAATATAAAACTAAAAAGAATCACTTACGCGAAATATTGTTCCATCTCTTCCATATTTGAGTACATGTAGAGCAAGGCATTTGTTCATTCTTCCTGAGTTACATAATATGTCGTGGAGACACCAACAGTTATGCCCTTCCACCCAAATATTTAGAGATCACTACAAGGATGGTCTTCATCCATATGGTATCGTGTAGCAGGTGTGTTGACATTGTGATGCTCAACGAAGTATACACTAGTGAAGTATGCTATCTCTTTCAATTTAAATTCTTCTGCGATGCAACCTTCAACTCTGGCCTTATTACCAACCATCGCTCTAAGCTTCTTTACGGACCTTTCAATATGATACATCCACCTATATTGCACAGGGCCACCTACCTTAGCTTCATATGGCAGATGAACCAGTAAATGATGCATAACGTCAATGTTGTGCATCAGAATTAGTGATTTGACATACGACAGTTCCCATAAGCCACATATGTGGGTCCAATTATGTTCGGTTCCGAATCCTACAAATCCATCCTCATTTTCATTAAGGACCAACTCATTCAGCATATCAGCGATTTCTGTACCATTTAAACGCCTTGGTGGTCCCTTTACAACAATGCTGTCCTTCTTGAAATTGTTCCTCTGTAACCTAAATGGGTGATTCAAGGGCAAAAAGCATCTATGGCAATCAAAGTAACAAATCTTTCCCCCGAAGTTCAGACGGAAACAATCTGTGTCCTTCGCACATATCGGGCATGTCAACCTTCCATGACAACTCCAACCAGAAAAAATACCGTATGGCGGAAAATCGTGGACCGACCACATATACGCAACTCGAAGATTGAATTTTTGTTTCTAGTCATAGTCATATGCTTCAACTCCTTTCCACAATTGTTTCAACTCTTCAATTAAGGGCTTCAGCATCACGTTTAGTCATGTTCCAGGATGATCTGGACTGGGTATAATGAGACACAGGAACATAAATTCATATTTCATACAAAACGAAGGTGGAAGGTTGTATGGAATAGCAAACACAGGCCAACAAGAGTACAACGATGCCGTTACATTGAAAGGCGTGAATCCATCAGTTGCCAACCCGATGCGAACATTCCTTGCATCACTAGCAAAGTCTGCATCAAAATCATCTAGAGCCTTCCATGCCGCACCATCAGATGGGTGCACCATTACTTGATTATTCTCACGTACACCTTCTTTATGCCATCGCATATGTCTAGCGGTTTTCTTTGAGAGAAACAATCGTTTCACCCGAGGTGTAAGAGGCATGTAACGAAGTTGCTTATGAGCAACCTCTGTCGTCACCTTCTCTCCGTCTTCATTTACGACCTTTACGAATCTCGGTTTACCACATTTTAAGCATTTCACCTCATTACTATGTTCTTTCCAGAACAACATACAATTATCTCGGCACACATCAATCTTCTCATACTCCATACCGAGAGCAGAAAGCATTTTCTTTGACGGGTACATGTCTTTCGGCACCTTATGGTTCTTAGGAAGGATATCGCTGATCAGATTCAAGAGCTCCTTATAACAATTGTTTGAAAATGCAAACTTTGACTTAATAGCCATAATACGAGTCACGAAAGCGAGAACGCTTACGGTGGTGTGCTCATGCAATGGCTCTTCTGAAGCTCGAAGGATGTCGAAAAACTTTTGAACCTCAGGTGTTGGAGGATCCTCGGGGTTTGATTCAAACTCCGGTCGTATAGCATCAACCATCTCATCCATCCTATCGTCAGCAACGCTATCATCTTCTTCTTCCACTACTAATACCGTTTTTTCACGGCCTGTCTCGCCGTGAAAAGACCAAACTTCATAACCTGGCATGAAACCATATTTGCAAATATGCAATGACAACGTCCTCTTGTCTTGCCAACGAGAATTTCTGCACTTCATGCATGGGCACCTCGCGCCAGTGTTTGTTGTCAAAGCGAATGCACGATCAACAAATTTCTCAGCGTTGATTACCCACTCCCTCGTGTGAGCTCCACTTTTCATCCAACCACTGTACATCCACCGTCGGTCGTCCTCAGCCATTCTATATGCAAAACATTCATTCAATCAAGAATGCATCATGCATAAGTACCACGGGCCTATGCGACCAAAAATTGGCATATCATACAGGATAACAGGATTCACGCACGGCCCAGAAGATTAGGCCCAACTCCCCGCACCCTACACGCACGGCCCAGAAGATTCACGCACTGGCCGCTATAAAAGGGCTCGCAACATACACACAACCTGGCCACCCCCCGCCTCCGCCTCCGGACAACGGAGGGGAAGCAGAGGCGGCCGGGCGGCCGGCGACGCAAGGGGAAGCAGAGCCCACGGCGCAAGGGAACAGGGTTAACTGAAAGGCCTGTGCCACGCCTTAGACACTACCACGGACCCTAGGCGCCCGCCCAGACACGCCTGGCGATCGCCTAGGCGCCATGGGCGATGCCTAGAAGCTCCAGGCGGGTGCCTAACTCCACCCAGGCGAGGCGATTCACCATGGCGTCCGGCGGTGACCCCCTGGACGCCTAGTCGGCGCAGGCGATGCCGTGACAACCATGGTCTATAGGAAAAGATAGGTCCTAAACCCACCCAAGAGTGACCGACAAAACGTGGTATTTATGATGAGCCATGAGTCCGAACGAAATTTCAGCAGCATAACCCCGCTGTTCTCCAATTGCACGCCTAATAGTGGTGCAATGGAGAACAACAAGGTTATGTTACTGAAATCCCATTCGGACTCATGACTCATCATAAAACCACGCTCTATCGCCCACTCTGAGGCTGTCCAAAAAGGGACAATTCCGTACCTACACATCTCACACGCATGACACGTGTGAGACATGTTGGTCCGAAACGGGTGATGCATAGGTTTCGTTACACTATCTACGTTGTTGTCAAATAAAAAATTGCATACGAAAAGAAATATATATATAATAAAGTATATATATATATATATACAAGCATAAGTATTCACAAGCATAAGCATACATACAACATCACAATCAACAAAATCATAATATGTACCAAAAGAAAAATGTACACGTGTAGTTCATGTTACCATCAAAATATGGTATGCATTAAGAATCCTGAAAATTCACAAATCTAATCAAGCAAATTCAAAGTTCTTGAAAATTTCTCTAAATGGCGATACTGTTCCTTATTCGACAACAACCTATACAACACATATTTTCATTGCATATATACTTTTAGAATACAACTTCTAAACAAACATCTAGAGTTAATAGCAATATTTTACTATCCAATTCAATTAACTAAACCAACAAATTTGTTCAAACCAATTTCAACTAGATATCCACAAGTTTCATAAATTTTGAACACAAGAACTTAGAATTCAAAACTTGAAATCAAGTTTATAGCATTACTTAATTGTCGGGTGGCGACGGCGAGCGGCGACGGGCGACGGGCGACGGGCGACGGTGTCCGGATGGTGACGGCCGAAACGGGGGCGGAGGCGGCCGCGAGGGGCCGGGGCGGCGTCCGTCGGCCGGCAACAACGGGCGGCTGCGGGGGCGGGTTGTGGGGGCGGACGCGGCGTCCGGTGGCTCGGACCGGTGGCGGTGGGGCACGGCGGCGGTGGGCCGGAGGTGGGCGACACCGGCGGCGGCGCTGGCGGGAGGCGGCACGGGAGCGAGGCGGCGGCGGGTGTGCGACGCGGGCGCGCGGTCGGCGTGGGAGGCGGGACCGGCGGCGGCGGCGGTCGGTAGCAGCGGGGAGGAGCGGCGGGCGCTGGCGCGTGGTCGGCAGCGGCCGGCCAAAGGCGGCGGGGAGGAGCAGCGCGGGTCCGCGTGGGAGGCGGCGGCAGAGGGCGGCGCGCGGGACCGGGCAGCCGGTGGCGGCGGTGGTCGGCCGGCGGCGGCGGGCGCAGGAGCAGAGGCGGCGGGGAATGGGCCGGGCATGCGTGTACAGGGAGTTAGGGCTCCCTGTATGCGCGCGCGGTTGGGGAATAAATTCCCTAACTTCCGTCGGCCAGCATTAAAGCCGACGGAAGTTGCTAACTTCCGTCGGCTTTAATGCTGGCCGACGGAAGTTAGGGGGATCCGATCGGCCGCGGAAAAATCCCCGCTAACTTCCGTCGGCCACTGTTAGAAGCCGACGGAAGTTAATTTGGCCGACGGAAGTTTATCGTTTTCCTGTAGTGAAAACCATCTGCAAGAACACAAGTACCAGATGTGCTTGGTTCTGCAGTGGTGCCACGGCTAGTGCTAGAAACCAATGCCAATGGCTGTGGCAAGGAGTTTCTGTGCACTGCAAGAGATGCCTTGGCAATCTCTGTGGACTTCAGCTTGCTGAAGAGCTCATCACATGTCAATGTGTCATAACCTACAGACTCCTCAATGCTGGATATCTTCACTTCCCATATGCTACGGTCAAGAGCATAGAGAAGCTCGATAGCCCTGTCATGATCATTGTAAGCAAGCGTCTCGTTGGACCGCAAGTTACTCACTATAGCATCAAAGCGCGAAAACATGGCATCTATAGATTCACCAGGTGCCTGCACAAACAGCTGATACTGTTGATTGTATGTGCTTTGGCGCCTGGCCTTGATCTGAGTAGAGCCCTCATGAAAAATAGTGAGAGTGGTCCAAATTTCCCTAGCAGTCCTAAGGTGCTGTACCCTATCAAACTCACTTCTACTCAAACCAATGAACATTATATTTCTTGCCTTGGAGTTGGCATTATACTGATCCTTCTCTGTTTGAGAGGTGCGAGTCTCAGGGATGGAGTATTGTGAGTCCACAATCTCCCAAATTGCATTTCCTTGGCTTAGCAAGTAAGCCTCCATGCGCACCTTCCAGTATGCGAAATCAGTCCCATCGAACAGAGGAATTTTACTAGCTCTGTCCATGTCGCCAACAGATCACAAAACCGGTTAAGGTCAACTAGTGATCTTAACCCACTCTGATACCAATTGTTGGACCGGATACGGCGACCAGAGGGGGGGTGAATGGGAGCTTTTAAAATTTCAGGCTAAAAATAGTCTTCTATTTTAATACAGTCTACTGCGGAACAGGCTTCGAACACAACCTTCGAAGTTCTGGTTCGGAGGTGTTTGACGGCTCCGAACACAGGCTTCGCAAGGAGCAAAAGTTCGAAGCCAAGAAGACTTCGCTCCACTCACAACCCTGGAAAATCTACTCTGCTAAGTCAGTGTAGGCTCCGCACACAAGGTGCTTCGAGCAGGCTTCACACTTCACCCTTCACACGAGTGGACTGACCTCTGAGGACTTCGACCAAGTACTTAGCGACAACAACCGGTGCTGGGCTTCGTACACTGAAGGTCTAAACGCACACTAACAGACTTCGCTAGGGGCTTCGTCACGATAAAAACACGGGCTTCGATCAGGGCTTTGCTAGTAAGCAGCGAGGTCTAGCCTCCTGTTACACAGAGCCAATGCACACTGAAAAGCACACTTCGCACAAAACACACTTCGCCTATACAGGCTTCGGTGCACTACAACTAGCGAGGTATGCAAACAAGCTCAAGCAGAATAAATGAACACAGAAGCAGGGCTTCGCTGCTTGAACAAGGAACACAGTAAAAGAACTCACTGGATGAATACAAAGAGTGGTGGCTAGTACAGGAGCTCAACAATGAATGCTCAAAGTGTTAAATGTTACCTACCTAGCCCCCATATTTATAGCCACTATTCACCCAAGTGAAATGACTACTTTACCCCTAGGGTTTACACCAATTTTGTCTCTACAGAACAGAGGGGTACAAAAGGTAGTCAACTTTATTTGGAGGCTTCTCTGTCAGCTTTGCAGAGGGGACAGCGTCAGCTTTTTGTAGAGCAGACAATGTCAGCCTTTGCAGTCTTTGACCTTTCTGGAGCCTCCCTTCGCACGTGAGGGGTGCGGTAGCTTCGGTGAGAAGCCTTGAGCCTGACGGCCTTCGCTTCACCGAAGTCAGCCTTCGATACAGTGATGATTTTGAGCCGAAGCCGTCCAAGCTCTTGGGCCTTCGCACCACCACCTCCGGAGTGGACCACCACGGCTTCGCAGCTTCTCCCAGCTCGAACTCCATCAGTCCGTGTACCGAAGCCATGCATGGCCGAAGTACCACAAGTCAACCTTACTCCGGAGCTAGCCTCGCTCCGAAGCCCCACCTTCGGAGTACCACCCTTCGAAGTCCCTCCTTCGTCCAAGGCCTCCGCATGAAGCATTCCATGAGCACATCGTCGCAGTGTCTCTCCCCGAGCACACTCCTCGACGAGCCTCACCCGAACCATGCCTTCAATGCACCTCGACTTCTGAGAACTTCGTCGGGTACCTTCGAGTGTCTCCCTCCGGAGCACACTTCGAACGCCTTGCCTCTGCTGAGGACTTGATCCACCATACTCCGAAGTCACTCCATCCGGAGTACCCTTCGAAGTGCCTCGACACCGAGGACTTTATCTCGGAGTACCTTCACCCGGAGCCACGCTCCGCACTTATTGCCTTCTCCTGGTGCATCGAGGTCATGTGACTTATTGGACCACACACATCAATATGTACTATGGCCAAAAGCTCACTTGCCCTAGCACTCTATCCAGTGAAAGGCGCCTTTGTCATTTTTCCAAGTAAACAAGCCTTGCATGTGTCATATGATTCAAAATCAAATGACTCCAAAAGTCCATCGCTATGGAGCTTTTGTACATGCTTCTCATTTATATGACCCAAACGACAATGCTAGACGTAGGTGGGATTCAAATCATTGAGTCATTGTTTCATAGTATTAATGTTATAAACGTGTGCATCCTGAACACTTAGAATGTATAATTCATTCACCAATGGACAAACACCATAGAGCATATCATTCGAGAATTGAGAAACCAAGGGTGGTTTCAGTGTTTGTGATGAGTGATTGACAGGTTTTATTTACCCTCTGTTCGAAGGGTACCTCCGAAGGGGCTTCGGAGGTGGTTCTCCGAAGGGTGTTCGGAGGTGTGTCACCGGAGTGTGTTCGGTGTTTGCTTGCTGCAGCTGTGCAGAAGAGTGTGCCTGTCGGAGGGGTCCGGCAGTACACGATGACTGGGTTCGTACCGATGGCTTCGGTACTTTGGGCGGTACACCGGAGTGTGTGCCGGAGGTTGCTAACCCGGAGAGGTCTCCGGAGTACTGGATACACTTGTTTGCTTGTCTGTGGTGCGCAGGGACTTCGGAGGCGACGGACAGGGTTCGAGCCAGGTGAACCTGGGTCAAGCAGGTGGCTTGATGCCAGGGGAGCGGGGAGCTCCGTCACGGTGGCTGCGAAGGTGGTCCGGGTCGGTCCTCGGGTCGAGGCGCGCCAGGTGAAGGCAGAGAGTGCGGAGCGTGGCTCCGGCTGAAGGTACTCCGAGACAAAGTCCTCGGAGGTGAGGCACTTCGAAGGTACTCCGGATGGAGTGACTTCGGAGTTGGTGGACCAAGTCCTCTGCGGAGGCAAGGAGTTCGAAGTGTGCTCCGGAGGGAGACACTCGAAGGTGCCCGACGAAGGTCTCAGAAGTCGAGGCGCATCGAAGGCATGGTCCGGGTGAGGCTCGTCGAGGAGTGTGCTCGGAGTGAGACACTGCGACGAAGTGCTCATGGAATGCTTCATGCGAAGGCCTTGGACGAAGGAGGGACTTCGAAGGGTGGTACTCCGAAGGTGGGGCTTCGGAGTGAGGATGACTTGAGGTGCTTCGGCCATGCATGGCTTCGGTACACGGACGGACGGTGTTCGAGCTCGGAGTAGCTGCGAAGCCGTGGTGATCCACTCCGGAGGTGGTGGTGCGAAGGCCCAAGGGCTTTGACGGCTTCGGCTCAAAACCGTCACTGTATCGAAGGACTCCTTCGGCGGAGCGAAGGCCAACAGGCTGCAGGCTTCTCGCCGAAGCTACCGCACCCTCCGGTGCGAAGGGAGGTTCCAGAAGTCAACACTGTAAAGGCTGACACTGTCTGTTCTGAAAAAGGCTGACACTGTCCCCTCTGCAGCTGACAGAGAAGCCTCCAAAATAAAGGTGGACTACCTTTTGTACCCCTTAGTTCTGTAGAGACAAATCTGTTGTAAAACCCTAGGGGTAAAGTAGTCACTTCCTTAGGATGAAGCCGTGGGCTATAAATATGGGGGCTCGGTAGGTAACATTTAACACTTTGAGCATTTACTGTTGAGCTCCTGTAGACAGACCTCGCTGTATTCATTCTGAGTTCAATTTATTTCAGTGTTCCTTGTTCAAGCAGCGAAGCCCTGCTTCTTTGTGCTTTTGCTTGAGCTCGCGTTGCATACCTCGCTAGCTTTTAGTTCACCGAAGCCTGTCTTGGCGAAGGGTGTTTTTATCGCGAAGTGTGCTTTACAGTGTGCTGTCGCTCTGTGTAACACGAGGCAAGACCTCGCTGCTCACTAGCGAAGCCCTGTTCTTTTCCCGTTGTGCTTCTTGTGTCGAAGCCCTTAGCGTAGTCCATTTGCGTGTGCGTGTAGACCTTCGGGTACGAAGCCCAGCACCTGTTGCTGTCGCCAAGTACTTGGTCGAAGTCCTCAGAGGGCTGTCCACTCTGGCGAAGGGTGAAGTGCGAAGCCTGCTCGAAGCACCTCGTGTGCGGAGCCTGCACTGACTAAGCAGAGTAGATTTTCGAGGGTTGTTCGAGGAGCGAAGTCTTCTTGACTTCGAACTTTTGTTCCTACGAAGCCTGTGTTCGGAGCTGTCGAAGTACCTCCGAACCAGACCTTCGAAGGTTGTGTTCGAAGCCTGTTCCGCAGGAGACAGAACTGAACCCGATGGCTAAGTTTTTAGCCAGAAATTTTAAAAGCTCCCATTCACCCCCCCTCTGGTCGCCGTTTCCGATCCAACAATTGGTATCAGAGCGGGTTAAGATCACCAGTTGACCTTAACCGGTTTTGTGATCTGTTGGCGACATGGATAGAGGCAGTAAAATTCCTCTGTTCGATGGGACAGATTTTGCATACTGGAAGGTGCGCATGGAGGCTTACTTGTTAAGCCAAGGAAATGCAATTTGGGAGATTGTGGACTCACAATACTCCATCCCTGATACCCGCACCACTCAAACTGAAAAAGATCAGTATATTGCCAACTCGAAGGCAAGGAACATACTGTTCATCGGTCTGAGTCGGAGTGAGTTTGATAGGGTGCAGCACCTTAGGACTGCTAGGGAGATTTGGACAACACTCACTGTCTTTCATGAGGGCTCTGCTCAGATTAAGGCCAGGCGCCAAAGCACCTACAATCAACAGTATCAGCTGTTTGTGCAGGCTCCTGGTGAATCTGTAGATGCCATGTTTTCTCGCTTTGATGCGATAGTGAGTAACTTGCGATCCAACGGGACGCTTGCTTACAGTGATCACGATAGGGCTATCAAGCTTCTCTATGCTCTTGACCGTAGCATATGGGAAGTTAAGATATCCAGCATTGAGGAGTCCACAGGCTATGACACCTTGACCTGTGATGAACTCTTTAGCAAGCTGAAGTCCACAGAGATTGCCAAGGCATCTCTTGCTGTGCACAGAAGCTCCTTGCCACAGCCATTGGCATTGGTTTCTAGCACAAGCCGTGTCACCACTGCAGAACCAAGCACATCAGGCACTTGTGTTCTTGCAGATGGTTTTGCTTTGTCCTCCCTGGTCTCCGTTACAAAGGAGCAGGTGGATACTCTAGCTGATGATGAGCTTGCTCTCATTGCCCGGAGGTTCACCCGCTTTCATCATGAGAGACGGGATCAGAGGAGAAGTGGTTTTAGTGGCTGCTATGAATGTGGCGACACCTCTCACATTAAGGCAAATTGCCCAAAGGTCAAAAAGAGAGATGAGAGTGAGCGCCCCAAATACCACAAGAAGGAGAGGAAACCCTTTGTGAAGGGCAAGCGCGGCAAGATGGCTAAGAAAGTAGCCAAGGCCGCTTCCAGAGCCTTTGTTGCTGCTCTCAGCGACATCGACACTTCCTCAACTGAGGAGTCGAGCTCTGAGGAGGAGGAGTCCCCAAGGAAGGAGGACAAGAAGGACAAGAAGGGACGTGACTTCACCGGCCTTTGCTTCATGGCCGACAGCGATCACAGCGGCGATGAGCTTGACTCATCTGAGGTAAACCTATCATCTGACCAGCTTCTGATTAAATTAGATGAGCTGAATGAAGTAGTGCTTGGTCAGGATAGATTACTTGTGCAAGCCGCTAGAGAAAGAAAAGACCTTAGACTTAGGCTAGAAAATATTTCTACTGATTATGCCATGCTTAAGTCTAAATTTGATGATGCTGAATGTGAATCATGTTCTGTTGTCATGAGTGAGCTTGCTCAGTTGCGTTCTGTTCATGCTCAAACTCTTTCTGAGCTTGAGACTGCACAGAAGCAGCTTTTGGAGGTGGAGTCTAGACCTCATGAAATTATTGATTGCATGAACTGTTCATTATTGCGCGATAGCATTAATTTACGTGATAAGCATGTTCATGATTTAGAGGCTAGATTGGAGAGAGCCGGTAGTTCTAAGGATGTGCAACCTGTGTGTGACACATGCATTACCCTTAAGGACCAGCTAGGCACTGTCAGAGAGCGAGCTGAAAACCTCATGTCCGAAAATGAATACCTTCTTTCTGTGGTGAATAAATGCACTGAAGGGAAGGGTAGGATGGATTTGCTCTTGGCCAAGACCAAGTTGTGTGCTGATAGAGCCGGGATAGCTCTAGGCTTGGGTTTTGAGAGGATAGCTTCAGACAGTAAGGCCAAAACTGTTTTCACCTCTCCTACCACCCTAGAGAAAGAGAGAGCTCTGTTGGACACCCCATCAGCCAAAAAGCCTACCCATCCACCAAAGAAAACCACACCTCCTGTCAAGAAAAATCCTCTCAAGAAAGCCACTCAAAAGAAACCCAAGGAGCCTGAGAGAGTTGCTCCTATGACCCATGAAAGTGCCCCCAGGAGAGTGTTTCACTGTTCTTATTGTCAGCGGGCGGGTCATTTGATTGGTTTCTGTTTCCGTCGCATCAAGGATGAGCGACGTGCACAGGCGATGAGCTATCAGGACATGCATTACCCATCTTTAGGTATGCATGAGTCTAAGTTTTACTCTCGTCCTGTTTTCGAGGCTCCTCGTGCTTCTCGGAGAGGTTTTGCTCCTCGAGGTGTTCACCATGTTCCATATGGTGGTAGACCTCGGGCGAGTAGCTTTGTACCTCGTCAGAGTAGGAGACCTCGACATGCTTTTCGTTCTTTGCATGTAGGTAGACCTCGCACTTTGCATCATTCTGATTTTTATGTGCGTAGACCGTCTGCTTTTACTGTGCCTACTACTCGTGTCACTCAGTGCTGGATGCCTCGTCATTATTTTACTCACCCCAGCACTGAGCGATCGAGACGTTTTCATCATGTGTAGGCGACAGGTCGAGGCTTGGAGGGCACGTGGATCATGGACTCCGGTTGTTCGCGCCACATGACCGGAGATGCAGCTTGGTTCTCCAGCCTCACTACAACCAAGCAAAGGGAACATATCACCTTCGGAAACAATCGAAGGAGTAGAGTGAAAGGTAAAGGTGTGGTAAGAATTAACGCAAACTTCACTCTCAAAGATGTTGCTTTGGTTGAAAACCTGGGATACAATTTGCTGTCTGTATCTCAGTTGCTTGATGAGGGCTTCGAAGTGCGATTTCATCGCGATACTTCGCAAGTGCTCAATTCAGATGGCGTTGTGGTTTGTAAGATCTTTAGGGTTGGGAGAGTTTTTGGAGCTGATTTTTCAGAGTCGTCTGGTTCTTCTCATTGTCTTGTTGCACATTCGACTTCTGAGCTTTGGAAGTGGCATAGGAGACTAGGGCATATGAGCTTTGAGTTGCTCGCTCGTCTGAGCGCCCTAGGTTTGATCCGAGGATTGCCCAAGCTCAAGTTTGAGAAGAATTTAGTTTGCGCTCCATGTCGACATGGAAAAATGATTGCCGCTTCGCATTCGCCAGTCACCACAGTGATGACTGAACAGCCCGGAGAACTTCTCCATATGGACACTGTAGGTCCTTCTCGGGTTAGTTCTTTAGGCGGCAAGTGGTATGTACTTGTTATTGTCGACGATTTCTCTCGCTACTCTTGGGTCTTCTTTCTTGCCAGCAAGGACGAAGTGTTTTCACACTTTCGGAGCTTGGCTTTGAGACTGTTCACTGAACTCCCTGGTGCATTAAAATTCATTCGAAGCGATAATGGCACCGAGCTCAAAAATAGTCTCTTTGTTGACTTTTGCATGGAGCATGGCATAGAACATCAATTCTCTGCTCCGCGGGTTCCTCAACAGAACGGTGTTGTTGAGAGGAAAAACCGCACTTTGGTTGAGATGGCTAGGACGATGCTTGATGAGCATAGGACTCCTAGAAAATTCTGGGCTGAGGCCATGAACACTGCTTGCTACATCTCTAACCGAATTTTCTTGCGCTCAATTTTAAATTTGACATCTTATGAGCTGCGTTTTGGGAGACAGCCCAAGGTTACTCATCTTCGAGTTTTTGGCTGTCGCTGCTTTATCCTAAAACGTGGTAACTTGGATAAATTTGAGTCGCGCTCTTCTGACGGGATCTTTTTGGGTTATACTACTCATGGTCATTCTTATCGTATTTATAACTGGGAAACTAACACTGTCATCGAGTCATGTGATGTGACTTTTGATGAATCAACCCCCTCTGTTAGTTCTGCTCTTGAACAGGCCAATGAACACGACATGGAACAGACTTTATTCGAAGACGAAGATCCCGGAGAATTCGAGGATGATCCCCTACTACCCTCGACATCAACCCCCGAAGCTGACCCCGCTTCTACTACTTCGGCACGAGGTCCCGAAGCGACTACCTCAACATCGGTCATCTTGGACCACTCCAACGCACATGTTGAGGGGGAGACTGCATCCCGCCGCGAGGCTCCACATCATGTCCAAAGGATGCACCCTCCCAAGCAGATCATTGGTGAGCTTGATCAAAGGGTAACTCGTTCTCATGCCCATTTCACTAATGCTGCTTTTGTTGCTTCTTTCGAGCCTTTAGATGTTAGTCATGCACTTTCTGATTCTAGTTGGATCAATGCCATGCATGAGGAACTTGAAAATTTTGAGAGAAACCAAGTCTGGACTTTAGTTGATCCTCCACCAAATGTTCATTTCATTGGAACAAAATGGATTTTCAAAAATAAACAAGGGGAGGATGGGACAATTGTTAGAAATAAGGCTAGACTTGTAGCTCAGGGCTTTTCTCAACTAGAAGGGATTGATTTTACTGAAACTTTTGCACCTGTTGCTCGCCTTGAGGCCATTAGGATTTTGCTTGCCTTTGCGACATCTCGGGGATTCAAACTCTATCAAATGGATGTCAAAAGTGCTTTTCTTAATGGCTTCATAGGTGAAGATGTTTATGTAAAACAACCCCCTGGTTTTGAAAACCCCAAATACCCACATAAAGTCCTTAAACTTCATAAGGCTCTTTATGGACTCAAGCAGGCCCCTCGGGCGTGGTATGATAGACTTAAGTCTTTTCTGCTTGAGCGAGGGTATTTAATGGGCTCTGTTGATAAAACTTTGTTTACTCTCAAGCATGGCAAAGATTTCCTCCTAGTTCAGATTTATGTGGATGATATCATCTTTGGTGGCTCTTCTCATGCTTTGGTTGCCGAGTTTGCAGATACCATGAGCAGGGAGTTTGAAATGTCAATGATGGGTGAACTCACCTTTTTCCTTGGTTTGCAAATCAAGCAAAGCAAACAAGGTACTTTTGTCCATCAGACAAAGTACACCAAGGACCTGCTCAAGAAGTTTGACATGTCTGATGCGAAGCCCCTCGCCACTCCAATGGCTACATCTGTAGCGTTGGACCCTGACGAAGATGGAGAAGCCGTAGATCAGAAGGAGTTCCGAAGCATGATCGGCTCCCTCCTCTACTTGACTGCCACGAGGCCGGACATACACTTCGCAGTATGTCTGTGCGCTCGTTTTCAGGCTTCACCACGAGCTTCGCACCGCCAAGCGGTTAAGCGCATTCTGAGGTATCTCAAACACACCCTTGAGTTTGGCATATGGTATTCATCGTCTTCATCTTTATGTCTTAGAGGTTATTCAGATGCGGATTTTGCTGGGTGTAGAATTGATAGGAAAAGTACCTCTGGTACTTGTCATTTTCTGGGTACGTCTCTGGTTTACTGGTCTTCCCGCAAACAGTCTAGTGTTGCACAATCGACGGCCGAGGCCGAATATGTTGCTGCAGCTAGCTGTTGCTCTCAGATTTTGTGGATGGTTTCCACTTTGCGGGATTTCGGGTTAGATTATAAGAGTGTTCCACTTTTCTGTGATAACACTAGTGCTATTTGTATTGCAAACAACCCGGTTCAGCACTCCAGAACCAAACACATTGATGTACGATATCATTTTCTCAGAGATCACAATGAGAAGGGTGATATTGAACTTCAATATGTTGATACCCAACACCAGCTTGCCGACATTTTTACAAAACCCCTCGATGCTTCTCGATTTGCTTACTTGCGTGGGGAACTTGGTATTTGTCATCCCTACGGCATTTTGTGAGGGGGAGCTGATTTTAATTGTCTTGCATATGCT
The DNA here is from genome assembly GCA_019279435.1 of Zizania palustris. Taxonomy (NCBI): domain Eukaryota; kingdom Viridiplantae; phylum Streptophyta; class Magnoliopsida; order Poales; family Poaceae; genus Zizania; species Zizania palustris. The sequence goes on from JAAALK010000081.1 coordinate 17,475,664, forward strand.
CATTATGTGTGGAATTGCACTTACATCTTTTGCTATTATATGCCTGCTTTTAATTCAAAGAAATCATGACAGCTCAGCTCTATGAAATATGTCTGGAACATTGATTGTGCATGATGTTTTATTTTCTAAAATCCAAACTTGCTCACCGCACAATCTTGTATCTAGCTTGTTTAGGCTGGACTGCTTTTAGCTATCTTTTATCTACTTGACAGCAAGTCACTGTTCCTTGGATGCTAAAATTTGCAACTTGAAAAATGTGTTCTTTATTCATGGATACTCATCAAAATATTAAATTCATCAAAATCAAAATCAAAAATCCATGATTTGCCTGGTTTCAATGAAAAGATCCAGGAGGGTTTGTTTGTCGCACTACTCTATTCTAGACTGCTTACCATTGCACTTTGGTTTGAACTGGGATAGTGTAGTGTATGCCAAAATCACCGCCTTAAGCTTCAGATGGCTTTCATGCCTAGGCTTGGCTTGATTGGAAAGTATAAGGTGGACAAACAAATAACCCCTGGCATTAAGAAAAAGAACAACAAAATTAATTATTCTTCAAGTTTGTTTTTAAAGCTCCTTTGTTTTGGAACAAGACTTGTCTGTCTACGGTAGAAGTTGTTAGCTTTGCGCAGTCCTTGCCTTCACATGTCTAGCTGCTATGATTAAGTGGTGATGCTTTTACTTCCAAAATGACAAAATCACATGCCATCATCTTGTTTCACAGATTGTTAAATTGAGCTGAGCACATGATCATTAGTGTTAATGTTGGCATATTTTTGCATTATATGTCTTTGCAATTCTATTCATTTCGAAGCTTTGCATATTTTAACTGCTCCTTGATGCTTGCATTGCCAAAGGGGGAGATTTGCTGTGTTCTCTGCCGCAAGAAGGCATAATTTCGCAAGGGGAAAGATTTTTGACATAAAGGGGGAGAAAAATTTGCTCAACTCAGGGGGAGTTCTTATCAAGGGGAGATTTGCCAAAAAGGGCTTTTACTCTTTTGAGAAAGGGAGAGAAAAATTTCTTTTATCAAGTGACATGCTTTGGCTCTTTTCTGAGTTTTTATGGTCACTTGTGTGCTGAAAGTTTTTAAATTTTCTTGAACTCGGATTTGGTTGTCAATGCACTCATCAAGGGGGAGATTGAGAAACCAAGGGTGGTTTCAGTGTTTGTGATGAGTGATTGACAGGTTTTATTTACCCTCTGTTCGAAGGGTACCTCCGAAGGGGCTTCGGAGGTGGTTCTCCGAAGGGTGTTCGGAGGTGTGTCACCGGAGTGTGTTCGGTGTTTGCTTGCTGCAGCTGTGCAGAAGAGTGTGCCTGTCGGAGGGGTCCGGCAGTACACGATGACTGGGTTCGTACCGATGGCTTCGGTACTTTGGGCGGTACACCGGAGTGTGTGCCGGAGGTTGCTAACCCGGAGAGGTCTCCGGAGTACTGGATACACTTGTTTGCTTGTCTGTGGTGCGCAGGGACTTCGGAGGCGACGGACAGGGTTCGAGCCAGGTGAACCTGGGTCAAGCAGGTGGCTTGATGCCAGGGGAGCGGGGAGCTCCGTCACGGTGGCTGCGAAGGTGGTCCGGGTCGGTCCTCGGGTCGAGGCGCGCCAGGTGAAGGCAGAGAGTGCGGAGCGTGGCTCCGGCTGAAGGTACTCCGAGACAAAGTCCTCGGAGGTGAGGCACTTCGAAGGTACTCCGGATGGAGTGACTTCGGAGTTGGTGGACCAAGTCCTCTGCGGAGGCAAGGAGTTCGAAGTGTGCTCCGGAGGGAGACACTCGAAGGTGCCCGACGAAGGTCTCAGAAGTCGAGGCGCATCGAAGGCATGGTCCGGGTGAGGCTCGTCAAGGAGTGTGCTCGGAGTGAGACACTGCGACGAAGTGCTCATGGAATGCTTCATGCGAAGGCCTTGGACGAAGGAGGGACTTCGAAGGGTGGTACTCCGAAGGTGGGGCTTCGGAGTGAGGATGACTTGAGGTGCTTCGGCCATGCATGGCTTCGGTACACGGACGGACGGTGTTCGAGCTCGGAGTAGCTGCGAAGCCGTGGTGATCCACTCCGGAGGTGGTGGTGCGAAGGCCCAAGGGCTTTGACGGCTTCGGCTCAAAACCGTCACTGTATCGAAGGACTCCTTCGGCGGAGCGAAGGCCAACAGGCTGCAGGCTTCTCGCCGAAGCTACCGCACCCTCCGGTGCGAAGGGAGGTTCCAGAAGTCAACACTGTAAAGGCTGACACTGTCTGTTCTGAAAAAGGCTGACACTGTCCCCTCTGCAGCTGACAGAGAAGCCTCCAAAATAAAGGTGGACTACCTTTTGTACCCCTTAGTTCTGTAGAGACAAATCTGTTGTAAAACCCTAGGGGTAAAGTAGTCACTTCCTTAGGATGAAGCCGTGGGCTATAAATATGGGGGCTCGGTAGGTAACATTTAACACTTTGAGCATTTACTGTTGAGCTCCTGTAGACAGACCTCGCTGTATTCATTCTGAGTTCAATTTATTTCAGTGTTCCTTGTTCAAGCAGCGAAGCCCTGCTTCTTTGTGCTTTTGCTTGAGCTCGCGTTGCATACCTCGCTAGCTTTTAGTTCACCGAAGCCTGTCTTGGCGAAGGGTGTTTTTATCGCGAAGTGTGCTTTACAGTGTGCTGTCGCTCTGTGTAACACGAGGCAAGACCTCGCTGCTCACTAGCGAAGCCCTGTTCTTTTCCCGTTGTGCTTCTTGTGTCGAAGCCCTTAGCGTAGTCCATTTGCGTGTGCGTGTAGACCTTCGGGTACGAAGCCCAGCACCTGTTGCTGTCGCCAAGTACTTGGTCGAAGTCCTCAGAGGGCTGTCCACTCTGGCGAAGGGTGAAGTGCGAAGCCTGCTCGAAGCACCTCGTGTGCGGAGCCTGCACTGACTAAGCAGAGTAGATTTTCGAGGGTTGTTCGAGGAGCGAAGTCTTCTTGACTTCGAACTTTTGTTCCTACGAAGCCTGTGTTCGGAGCTGTCGAAGTACCTCCGAACCAGACCTTCGAAGGTTGTGTTCGAAGCCTGTTCCGCAGGAGACAGAACTGAACCCGAAGGCTAAGTTTTTAGCCAGAAATTTTAAAAGCTCCCATTCACCCCCCCTCTGGTCGCCGTTTCCGATCCAACAAGAATATTGAACAACATTTGTTCTTTATCACGAACTCATAACCTTCTTCCTCCAAACATGAGGAAGAGATAATGTTTCTGCCCAATGCTGGAACATAATAACAATTATTTAATTCCAGAACTAATCTTGAGGGTAGTGATAGAGAATAAATGCCAATGGCCAATGCTGCAACCTTTGCACCATTGCCGACACGAATATCCAGTTCACCCACTGCACACTTTCTTGACCTTCTTAGTCCTTGCAATGATTTGCAAGTGTGAATCATCGAACTGGTATCAAATACCCATGAATCACATGGATGACTCGCAAGATTAATTTCAATAACATTTATACTTCTTTGTCGCAAATTTTTTTCCTACATCGGAACTTCCGAGTAACCATCAGAACTTCCGATCCGACAAATATCGAAACTTCTGATCAGGTATCGAAACTTCTGAAGTATTGCTAACAGAAACAAATCCAATCTATTTTAATTCATCCAAGTGGGGCTCCTCTAGAACATTTTCCTCTTACTTGAGAACACTTCTCACGTGTCTAAACCAATCAATAAAAGTTGTTCCAAAAAGAATCAATCGCAAAATAAAGAGTAAAGTGTTCAACAATGTTTATCTTCTATCCAATAAAAGATGTGCCACTATCTAAACTAGTCACTTTCCCTCTCATGACTAATAGTGGCGCAAGATCCATGGTCACGCTATCTCCTAGTGAGATTTGGCATCACTGCTAGAAGCTAGTTGACATAGGTAAGAAACTCCATGCTAATCACATCGTATGTGACTCTTGTCATTGGAAAAGCATAAAATTCTTGACCCCAACTCCTATGCTCCAAGGCCCAAAACCATTTTCATAGCCTTGTAAAGTGAACCAACACTATGCGTGAAGAAGTCCGACTTCCGCCCCAACTGGTCGAGATAAAAGATAACACCCTGCTTTGACAGACCCACTATCGATGAGCACGAACCTTGGTGGGTGCAGCTATTGGGAAGAGCATCAACACTTAATTTTCTGAGGGAAAACTACTCTAGCATCGTAATGTCCCTAGCGCACACGAAACATGTAAGAATAGAATAACAGGAACATAAGAAAACATCATAGGCAATCATATTAATTGTGACATGGCATGGCCTTCTTCATATGGCGGTCTCAATCTCCATGGCTCCCGTCATCGAGTGCATGCTCATGACCTCCATGAAGAGTACTAGTCCATCTCACATAGGCTATACTAATTACATGGGCCGAAGCACCGCGGAAACGACATGCAAGCCGTAATAAATTTTACATCATTCTTGGGCTATAAATAACCATGACACGCAGGCCATATTTAATTTACATTCATTGCATGCATCTCATACATCACATTTTAACCCCGGCCATGCAAGTCACGACATTCTCTGCAAAACAAAGTTAGGCGAGCAATCTACAAATGACTAGATTCTGGATCTGAAAAACCCGGGTCAGCAAGCTCAGTTTTTAAAAATTGCGCGGGTCAGAACTTTCGATCTGGGATTGGAACTTCCGATCTGACAGAACTTCCGATCAATATCGGAATCCCGCGTCACAATAATTGCCTTCTATATCAAATATTTATTCGATATCGGAACATTCGATCAGTATTGGAACTTCTGATCCGCCATCAGAACTTCCGATCTACCACAGATAGAAACAAATCTAATATGTTTTTCCAACATGTATCTGCATACACGAGGGATCCAAATCGAACACTACGCACGTAGGCTTTGATACCACTGTTGGGGAATAGGGGAGCTACGCTAGCCGGGAAATTCAAAATTTCCACCCTAAGACCCAAGTCCCATGCACGTGTGAGATCGTAGATTGTTACCTTCTAGCACTTGAGGCGCTAGGTGTAGCGGAAGAAGAAGTTGATGAAGTGTATCAAGCCTATCCTCGCTTTGTCACAGCTATTCCTCGCTGATCCAATCGATGAAGAAGTCGCCTTCCTCGTGATGACGGCCACGAGCATCGCTTATAGAGCAACGCCTCCACGGAGTCCACATATACAGGGATGGAGTTCCTCCCACGGTAGCATGCTAGCACCACACATTATAGACGGAAAATCCTTGATCTCAACATTTGAGATCAAGAAATGGAGGAGAGGAGTCTATGGTGGCTAGGTCCAATCTAGGCTTATTCCTTGTTCCAAGACCTCCTCCTCCTCTCCTTATATAGGGCTGAAAGCTCCTTGGGTCGTGCACATCTTGGAACCCACAAATTAATTATAACTAATTCGTATTTGTAACAGATCCAACCTGATACCCCACATCAGAACTTCCAATTCTGGATCGGAACTTCTGACAAGGTATTTTTCTGGTCTCCAAATTCAGCACGACACGCAACAGATCCAAACTGTTTTCACCCACCTCGGAACCTCTGATCAGTATAAAAATTCCCTGATTCCAAATCAGAACTTCCGTCTCGTCAGAACTTCTGATACCATATCGGAACTTCCAAAGCAACATTTGCTCTCTATCTCAAGAACAGATAATAATCGGAACTTCCGATACTATCTATCGGAACTTCCTATCTACGGAATTTTCTTGGGCATGTCCTTCAAGATGGTCCTCCACGGGCTGTACTTCATCGCAGTCAATGGACTGGCAGTCGGAACAAAACCACTTGGCGGGGTACACGGAGTTATATCCCCGACAACATCCCTTGAGCTCTTTTCAGCGTGCAACGCACTCAGAGTATGTGGAAAGAGGTCCAAGTAGTCTTGATTGTTGATGTATTTTCATTTGGATTGGTGCATCACCCAAGTGCACCTACCGAGTGCAGCCCCCGAGGATGAAGTTTATTCGGAGAATAAGCTTTAGTCTCAAAAACATTTTTCCGGGGACTTTTCCTTCGGCATCGGCAAGTAAAGAAACCATGTAGTCCTTCATTGGGAGGAATAGCCATACAAGAGATGGCAGTTGAAGTTGTCAGTTCACTACTTTTTGCTTCGTCTTCTAGGGTGCGGCTTAAGACCTTCTGGCAGTTTTGGGAACCGTGCCAGCGTAATTGATGGAAAAAGTGTTCTTTGGGGTTTCTTGTTTGGCAACCGCAATGCTTCGGGACTTAGAACCTCCATGAGGGGAGAGATCGAAGTTTATGAATAAACTTTCCAGCGTACCTTGATTTAGTACCCAATATTCATACTTTCTTCTTCAGTCGATCCCCTCGCTCCCCGCAAAGGTTCCCGACACTACAACAACATGGTGTGCTACCTCAAAGCCCAGCGATTGTTCTATTTAAAACCCTTTGCGAGCGTCTTCAAGGCCTCAATGGCGGTGGGTGCTTCCCAGAAGCTAGTTGATCGTGCGGAGGAGTTTCCCACATCCACCATCAGGGAGGATGTGGTGATGGTGTTGGAGAGCCGTGGGGAGATCCCACCTAAGGTCATCTCTTCAAGGCGAGTGGCCAGCGGTGAGGCATTCCTTTCTCCTGATACCCATGAGATCGTGGTCTTCGAGTCTTTCTTTTCTCGCTGTTTTGGGTTGCACGCGCATCCTTTTCTTCATGGAGTCCTTCATTACTATGACATTTCTCTTTGTAATATGAACTCCAATTTCATTCTTTATCTCACCATCTTTGTTGAAATGTGTTAATTATTCTTGGCAATTGACCCCCACTTCAATCTTTTTCATCATTTCTTCTACTTGTGATCTATTGGGCGCAAGGTGATCGGAGGGTGTGGGCTCCAACTTTGTGATGGGAAGGTGACAAAGTATATCTTTATGTCGCTTCCTTCTTCGAACAAGGGGTGGCACTCAGGTTGGTTTTACATGGCCAACCACGAGCCATTCCTTTCTCCTGAGATTGACCGAGTGCCGTAGTCGATTCCCACTTGGACCGACTGGTGCCCGGTTGAGGAGCAGTGGCAAGTTGATGAGTTGGTGGCTCTTGTCCGGCATCTTCGAGAGAACAATGTCATAGGACTCCATGTGGTGCTGAACTTCTTGCTTCCCCAAATCATGCTGCTAAAGCAGCGGCTTTACCCTAGGTATAAGTACTCGGGTCTTGGCGATCCAACCAGAGAGTCGGGTGGATACTTGATAGGGACGAAGGCAGAGGAGAGGGCACGAAGCATCTTCAACAACAAGGTTGAAGTTTAGAGCATCATTGCTTGTCGCCCCTTCCAGCTCAGCTTTCCCCGGCCGAAGGTAACGTTATTTCCCCCTTTTTCGCCAGTGTTCGATAAAGCATGTAGACGGTCTTCGAGTCTTTTGACCCTTGGTTGTGCAGGGTTGGGCTGCCTTTAATTTGTCTCCCTATCTCCACTACCAAAGCACCCTCGCCTAGTCATGCAGAAGGAAACTAGGCCAGATGGTGACACATCCGGTAGGAATAGGAAGGGAAAGGAGACGTGCTCTCCTCCAGCGAAGAAGTCGATGGAAATGTAGCCGAGCCGTCGATCAACTCGGAGCTCGACCAAGGAGGCGACAACCAAGGCGCTGATGTAGGGACCTCCGAAGGTCCCTTCATCCTTTATCGGAGAGGAGGGTGCCGACTCGGAGACTTTTGAGGGGGCGCCCGTGGCAGCTGGGGTCATAGCGTCGTCTTCTTCTGTGTCTACCCTACCTCTGCCTTCACCATCATGATTGCCACTGTAGGACCAAAAGTAGCGACCAGAGGGGGGGGTCAATGAGCGCCTAAAAATTTCTTGCTAAACTATGTTCTAATCCCAACAACCAAACAAACTTAACCAGACAAATAAGATTAGCTAAGCAAATTACTAGAACTAAAATTGTCTAGCCTAAAAATGACCTATGACCTAATTAAAATGATATTAAAGATAAACTAAATAAAAATACTGCAGTAAATAAAAACACCTAGATAAATCACGAAATATTTATGCTGCAGTCTAGAAATAAAATACTAACCAAATGAATAAAAACATGGATCATTCAAAAATTAATTCAGAAATAAACCTAAAGCACTTAAATAAATAATACGAGATAACTAATAAAAATTTAACAGATTTAAAATTAACATGAAATTTATTATATTTATGTTAATTAAAAAACCAGATAACTATTACTTTAATTAGCTAGCTGAAAAATAAGAGATTAATAAAACTTACCTGCATGTTGATATGCGAAACAGCTACGCCTCGTCGTCGCTGGCCGAACCGCTGAAGCAAAAACAATTCCACCAGCAACCGTGCCTCAATTCAGCTTGTGCGCGCCATTTCCCGTGCAATTTCTACTGTACGCCGAATCCAGGAAAAATCTTCTGCCTGCTGCCGTGGGACCCACAGGCAAAAAGCTACGAGGCGGTGAGGCCTTCTGCTACCGCGCGGCACAAGGCAAAGCCTTGGCTCCCGTGTTGCCTTTCCCTGCCAAAAGCTACTGCATATACTTTCCTCAGGAAACATGTAGGAGGATGAAATCAATTTACGCCTTGCCTCTCGAAAACAGCTGCTGCACACAAAAGATTAAACAATAAACAGTGCCTGCAGTCTTGGCCTTCGTGCACTAGGCATCCGCGTGGGACCCACCGATGTATGTTGCCGCCGTGAAGAAGCGCTGGCGCCGCTCCACGTTCGCCGGAACTCCCGCTGCTTTTGCCTTGCGCACGCAGGAAATCTGCAGGCTACAGCCGTAGCTACAACCGCGGGCCCCACACAAAAGCGCTGATGTTGTTCGCCGTGATCCAGCCGGTACCGTGCGCCTGAGAGCTGAAAAAAATCGCTGTGCTTGCACAGCAGCCGATGCTCGGCTAGGGGCCCCGCGCAAGTGCTACGCGCGCTGCTCAGCTGCGCCAAAAATTCTCCCACCCATGGTATTGCCGAAAGTTTGACGCAGAGACAACAAAGGCCGATGAAGTCTTTTAGGAGGAAGACGAAAACTGAGAAGTTGGACTGTAGATTGATCTAGGAATAAAAATAACAGTCATCTATCCCCAGGGGGGATAGGGGCCTATTTATAGGCGACTCCTAATACATGAAAAGACTAATTTACCCCTAGGGTAAATTAATACTGACTCTAAAATAAATTCTGAAAATTACTAAAATATTCTTAGAAAAATCACCTGACTCAACTAAAAATATTCTAAACTTAAAAACTAAATATTAATTCCCTAAAAATAAAATAATCATGGGTTGTCAGTTTTGCGCCGAAACTGACAAAGCGTCCACCGTCTTCGCACCGGGTACCCGGATTGGGCCGAACCGACCCCACAGCTTCCTCAGCCCGGCAATCGCTCGCCGCCCGTGTACCTGAGTCAAACCCAGTCAACAGACCGTTGGATCCTCTACCGCTCCTAGCCATGTACCCGGATTGGGCCAGCCCGACTCCACGGTTCCTCTGCCCGGCCGTCGCTCGCTGCCCGTGTACCTGAGTCACACGCGCCTCAGACTCGGCAGGTCTTCATATCTGCCTTCCTTTGACTTCCGTTGACAATCACTCATCACATCTGGAATATCAAAACCATATTCTTCAACATGGTTTCTCATCCACCGCCTCCTTCGGCCCCGGTGACCGGTTTTTCTCCTAGTGCAGGGCCTAGCTCACGGATGAAGAAGATGGTGTTCCGGCGGTCGACACGGTGAGGTTGTCAGGAGGTAGTTGATCTTCTTAGGTGTTTCTTCATAACCTTTTTTTTCAGGTCTTCTTTTTTAGCAGTGTAGATGGATCACCGCTGGCCAAACCGAGTTCGGTCGGGGCTACTGATTTTGCCACCCTGATCACAACTTTGCTAGTCTATGTGGAACCACTAAGGTCACCTGAGGGCCAGACGTCTCTAGCTCTCTCAAGCATGGAGGTTGGTGGAGCCATGCCACCGGAGGGTGGAGCGCCGCTATCGAGTGAAGAGTCGGTGGTCATGCCTCCTTCGCCGAGGAGGTCTGAGGGTTCGCCATCGGCCGCAAGAATGACTGCGGTGAATCTTGGTGGGAAGAGGAAGGAGCCGCCCGCTCCAATCATCATGACTGGGAGTGTGCCATCGACCTTTACTCGCCTCTCGACTCGACATGAATCGGGGAGCATGGGCGAGCATCTGGGGGCGCTCCGGCATCATAGCTAGAGGATGATGGTGAGTTTCCTACAAAACATTTGTGTACCTTGTGGTATGTGCTGACCCAAGTACCCATGCAGGATGTAGACAACCAGCTGGGAGAGCAGCTAGACTCCAAGGCCGATGAGATGAGGTGATTGGTGAGAGAGAACGACGTTCTCCGTGAGCAGCTTGATTTTAGTCCCTTGGTAAATTTCAACACTCTCAGTGTCTTGCAATGGGATTTTAACATTGATTGCATTTATCTTTTGTAGAGCTGTCGGTGTCAGGGGAGCGTCTTGAGGTGGTCACCAATGAGGTGCACCGGTCGGCTAATGAGGCAATAGTCGAGAGGGATGCTACCTTGGCAGAATTGGAGAAGGCGAAGAAGCAACTCACCGAGTTAGAATCTTTAGCTCAAAAGTGGCTCGGTGAGTATAAAAGTATGGACTCCTTCCGATGGATTCTTTGTTTGTAGAATATTCTTGTCAATGTACGCCTTGAAAACTCATTTTGCTTTACAGAGCTTCATCACCGAGTGGGTGCTAAATTTGCTGATTTGGAGCAGCGTCTGGCTAGCACCTAGAATCGTCTGGATGCTTACCAGACGAGTGTCGAGATGCTAATCCGAATGGTTGATGATGAGCTTTCGAGCAGGCAGTGGTTGGCGAAGGAGTCTTTGGCTTGACTGGAGGGTGCTGACGATCAGCTGGGACAGACCACTCGGTCGTACACACACTCGGGATCATCCGGGAGTTGTGTCCGACTGCTCATCTAGATTTTATCCGAGTAGGGTAGCCGGCGCACTTCAGCGAGGTTGATGCCGAACGGATCCACGTTGTTGGCGTAAAAGATTATGCTAACAGGTTTCTAAAGATTAGAAACTAACAAACGAAGTGTTTGCGAAGTAAACTATTTCAAGCCTCCGAAGTGGATAATAGCTCAAAACAGTTCGAAGATGTGTATTGAATAAATCAGTATTCGATGATCATTACAGGGTAAAACGAGGGATATTTATAGGCCAAAACCTTAAGGAAAAGACATTTTTACCCCTCTATTACAACCGACATAGTGGAAACTATTCGGTACCCTTAATAGGGCTAAAATTGTAAAAGACTAATCTAATGAGAAAGAAGATAAGTCTTCCATCTTAGTTGGCAAGGAGGTTCTCTGAAGAATCTACATTCGAAGATATACTCTGAACTAGAGTTCGCCTCGATCCTTCGAACTTCTCCCAGTACTAAGACGAAGTTAGATGCTGGAAACCTTCGACTGAATAGTCTACCTTTGTCTTGTTACAATAGTGACCCTGAGGATGAAGTATTTTCCCCCAACAGTAGCCCCTCGAATACGCTTCTCCGCTAGATCTGTAAAGTTAGGAGAGCAGTATACGCAAGAAAAATAATCATGCATAGGGGTTAATAGATTTAATCAACCTTCGAAATACATGAAGATTCACAACTTCGAATTGTTTTCTAAGGGAGTTATATTAGAACAACCCTGGAATCAACTCGAAAAGTCAGAAAGCCTTTTTTAGACTTAGAAGAAATAGTCGTTAGCCTTTTCCTATTAGAAGAAGCTACGCGGTGCGTTAACTTCGCAAATAGTAACGGTCGAGAATGCAAAACGGCAAATGTGAACGGTAAAAAATTGTGAACCTAGGCTATAAATAGAGGATCTAGATACTTCTCAAACACCTTTCTCACCATCTTTGCGCAATCAATATTTAGCCTCCAAACATTAGCCTTAAGCATTCGGTTCGAATCAATGGCAAAAACAAGCTTCAAGGCTCCTGGGGCGACTTCGGCCCTAGCCCGGCAACAGGCGATGGCTGCAGCAGCGGCGGCAGCAGCGGCGGCAGCGGCTCCAGCGGGGAATCCCCAACAGATTGGTCCTCACGATCTCCTCCCAGCTTCTTCGCAGTATCCGGACCAGTCTTACAAACTAGGGCCCTCCACCTGCAAGAAGAAGATGATCGCAGCAGTGGTCGAGGGAAAAATTCGCTCGGAGATCAACGTCCGGAAACCTGGAAAGGAAGCCATCCCTTCGCCGCGGCCTGGAGAAGATGTTGTCTTCGAAGCCTTTTTCGAAGCTGGGTTAGGACTCTCGGTAGTGGACTTCCTATAAGAGGTATTAGACCTATTCCATGTCACCCTCCCTCAATTGTCTCCAAATGCAATAGCGCGCCTAGCTATCTTCGAATGGGCGCTACGGGCTGAAGGCTGCGAAGGAAGAGCGGAGATTTTTGCAGCACTGCACAGGGCATCTTGCCAGCCAAAAACTTACCAAGGCTTGGGGGGAGAAAATTGTAGTAGCCTTCGGCAGCATTAACTTCAGACTCTGGGATGAATTCCAACTTCTATTCCCAGCGAAGGCTATCAACGCCAGATGGTACAAAGATTGGATTCTCCGATGGTTCTATGCCGAAGTTGGAGTAGGCAGCCGTCTGGCCGGACCTCTGCAAGACATATACTTTCGGATGGAAGCCCAAGTTCATCCTGACCCCGGCCAGCTCGAAGCTCGCCTTAGCTTGCTTCAAAAAATTAGTCACCGCATGAGCATACGGGACTTAGCAGAGGAGTTCATCGGGCTTGAAATTCCACCTCTGATGGCCAACTAGCCTATCACCTTCGAAGAAGATCCGGAGGGTGGACTCCGAAAAATTTCTTCGAACTCGAGCCCTGTAGGTAGCTTTGAAAACTACATGTTTTATATACGATTATTTGATGAAATAACTAATGCAAACTCATCTTTCAGCTTCTCAAGCCCCTATGACTTCGGAGCAAGTTGTTCGAGCTTCAGACAAGATCCTTGGAGCCCCAACTCCGGCTGAAAAGGAGTGGAGAATAAAGCTGGTGGATAGTTTGGATCGACTCAACCGAGTATGGGGCGTACTCGGAGTTGCGGCCCCCCTCTTCCGGACTGGGTGCCTTCTGAACAAGGCCTGAAGAAGAGGAAAGCGAATGCTGGGGCTTCGGCTCCGGCCAAGACTCCCGTGAAGAAGTTAGCCTGAAAGCCAAAGAATGTGGCTCCTTCAAGGCCTGCTGCTTCGCCCTCCGATTCATCTAAAGATGACGGAGTGAGAGAAATGCAAAGGTTCCTCGTGAACCTAATTACCGAAGATGAAGTGCAGGCAAATGTTGTCGTAGACACTGGCAACGCAGCAAATGTGCCAGCTGCTCCAGGTAGCTCCGAACAGGCCGGGACCTCAAGCGTCCAGCCTGACTTACCGCATCAAGAAGACCATGTTACTGAAGGCGGAGTCGAAGTTATAGCTGAACAAGCTTCGATTCCGAATGAAGTGGTAGCTGTTGCTCCAAGGGAGGCACCAACAGTCAACCCTTCGGTTCCAGGCCCCGAGCCCGATGACGACTTTGAAGTGGCCTTTTACCCTCTGAGTATCCCCGTATTCATCCGCCGACAGGACTTTAGAGGTAAACTTCACTTGAAACGCCTTTTTCTTCACCTTGGAAAATTATGCAATATATAATACCTTTATTTTGTCAGGGTCTGCTCCCATGGAGATGACTCCTCCCACGAAGACTGCTCCTGGGACCTCGACATCTCCGGGGTCGGTTCCAGAAGCTGCACAAATGGGACCTGGAAAAGGTAAAGGCAAAATGGACCCCTTTCCTGCTCCGAACTCGGGATTAACTCCGTCAGAATCAACAGACGGAGGTCAATCTACGGAGGGGGGCCAGTCCACCAAAGTCTCCGAAGATGCGGCGCAGCGCTCCGGCCCTTCGCCGACCGAAGATGATCAAAGGGCTTTGTCCATGCTCCCCCTCCTAGCTCCTTTCCTAGAGCGAATGACCGGACTTCGGGCCCTGCTCGAACCTTTGGATCGAGCTAACCGCGAAGTTGGGGGACAGACTTAGTAGCCATACTTAGCGAGGCTGAGGGTTCAGAGCTGAACTCAACCTTGGAATGGGCATCATACCAAGTATGAAGTATTGCAAAAACAAGATTAATTTCAACTTATGAACAATTCCTCACCTTGCTTTTTCTCTTCGCAGCAAATAGTTTTGGCTCAAGATGCAGCCATTTCGAACGAGCGCGGAAGCATTCGTCTTAAGGAGAGGATTACTGCTCTCCAAAGGAGTCTTGAAGGCTCCGAAATTCAAATCTCCAGCTTGGACGAGATGGTTGCAGTGGAGAGGAGGGCCAAACTCGGTCTGGAGGCTGCAAATAAGAAGCTTGAAGCCGAACAAATCGTGCTTCGGGCTGAAATAGAGAAAATGTAGGCAGAGCATGCAACGGCGGGGGATGAGTTGGTTAAACTTCAAGAAGAAAAGACGAAAGCCATGGAGGAGGCCAGCAACCTGCTTAGCCAGAAGAACTCTTTGGCTACAGAGGCAGCTAGACTATCTTCTGTGGTGGACGAGCTAACTTCATCAAGGGATGCCTTAATTGAAGACAAGGTGAAGTCGGAGAAGGTAGCTGCGGAGGTCATGGATAATCTTTTAGGTGTTTTAGAGTACTTCGGTACTCTTTGGACACTACCTTCGAGTGACAACGTCCCCTTACTGCGACGGCTAAAAATGATCCAAGGAGCAGCGAAGATGATGAAGACAGCGGGTATTCGGTATGGAGAAATCTCCGGCCAAGTAGCTTCTCTCAGAGTACTTCGCTACTACGAGGATCTAGGGCTATCAGTAGCACCAGATTAGGAGGCGGCTCCTATTACCTTCGATGACAACCAACTGCTAAACCCTTCCGAGGATGTGGCCGCAGCCTGGCAAGCCTTCCAAGCATCATGGAGAGCCGAAGGTCAAACATCGATCAAGGCTTGGATCGATGAAGGGCATCGCCAGAAACAAGCTCGGTCTCAAGCTTCAAGCTGCCAGCCTCTGCCAGACCCGCAGGTTTAGTTTTGTTTAGGGGTCCGAATATGTAAAAATTATGCTTTCATCTGTTATGAATGAAAACTTATTTATCGTGTTTTTAGGCTTCTCAACCTCGTATGGATGATCTCGAAGTATTAAATGTTACCGAAGAACTTCGCCTGCTATGGGCTACCTTCGATCTTTTAAAACTTCACAAACGACCTCGATTTTTGATTCCTCGAGAAAGCTCAGGTGCAATTGCGCCCAAAATATGTAAAGATATATTATCTTATATTAAAGAGGAAGGAAAAGAAGTTAACTTGGAAGCCTCATCTTCTGAAGACATTGAATGGTCCAAAGAAGATAGTACTGCTGAAGAACAAGGAAAGAAGCCTGAAGACCTTCGAAGTTGGGAGAGAAGCCC
Source organism: Zizania palustris (assembly GCA_019279435.1). NCBI lineage: Eukaryota > Viridiplantae > Streptophyta > Magnoliopsida > Poales > Poaceae > Zizania > Zizania palustris. The sequence goes on from JAAALK010000081.1 coordinate 17,491,032, forward strand.
CGAGCGACTTCGAACTTGGGCTGAACATCAACAAGAACAAAAATATTATCGAGCTTCGAAAGGAGGGAGAAGAATTAAACGTAAGGTTATCAGGACTCTTGGCTCTAGAACTAGTCGTTCCGGCTTTAGTGGTAGCTCTAGAGATCGAAGGGGTCTTCGATTCCTTCTTGGTATAGACACAAATTTTTCGTAATGTAATGTAATCTGTTCAAATGATAAAGAAAAATTGTCTCCCTACTTTCCAGCCCCTCTTTGGGCGTAAGCAACTTCGAAGTGTAGTCGAAGATGGTTAGGCACAAAGAAAAAGACTTAGGAGTACAATTTTGGAGGCTCGGAGCCCCTCAGCAACTTAGAGATTGATTAAAATCTCACAAAATGTCTTCGACTACTTGGAGTCTGAAAACTGGTAACTTAGTACCTTTTGTTTGAAAGTAGTCACTTTGGACTAATTTCCCGGACACCTTAGCGTCCTAAACGATTGGTCTCTTTGGACTCTTTTTACAGATATTTGAAGCTTATCAGCTCAAACTCTGTTTTGTTTGGCCTCCTTCGGCTCTTTTTGCGAATGCTATCAAACCAGTGGTTTGAAATTCGCAGTGGTCTCTTTGGACTCTTTTTACGGATGCTTTCAAGACGGAGCTTGGAATCCACATTATTTGGTCTCATTTGACTCTTTTTACGGATGCTTTCAAGCCGGTGGCTTGGAATCTGTTTTTCAGTGACTTTCCCACCTCATCGGAAGCTTCGAACCAATGGTTCGAAGTCCGAAAAATTGGTTCAAACAAATGACACTTCCCTCACAACCAACTTCGTTCTTCCAGTGCGTCCACTATAAGTAGGAATTGTTTGAAAGGTAGGCATTATCTGAACCATGAGCTTTATTAATTCAGAAGGTGTATACATATGATTACAAGGAGCCCCTACGCGAAATATCACTTTAAGTGCTCTGCATGCCAGGCATGCTTTAATTCTTCGCCTTCTAAATTAGCTAACTTAAAAGAACCAGGGCGTCCCGAGCGGAGAATAATGTATGGACCTTCCCACTTATTTCCTAATTTCCCTGGTGCTATAATGCTTCGCAAAACTAGATGACCCGGCTTAAGTTCATTAAGCTTAACCTTCGGGTCAAACCAAGTCTTCGTCTGCTGCTGATACTTTGACAAACTGGCGACAATTCGAAGTCTTGTTTCTTCTGTTAAATCAAGCGAAGCTTGCCTTTCTGCTTCTATTTCCGGTTCGGTGCTGTGAAGAGATCCTCCTTTAAGCTCCGTTGCCGTCATAGCTTCATCTCCGAATAATAGTCTGAAAGGAGTGAAACATGTGGACCTTGTTTGAGTGGTCCGAATGGACCATAAAATCTTTGGGAGCTCTTCGGTCCACAACCCTTTTTCCAACCCTACTATCCTTCGATTCAACCCTGACAAAATATTACCATTGGATCTTTCTACAGCTCCGTTAGACCGAGGATGGCGCACTGCAGCGAAGCATATTTGTATACCAAGATCTTCGCAAAACTTCCTGAAGGGCTCTGCATCAAACTGTGTCCCATTGTCAACTGTGAGCTGCCAAGGTACTCTGAACCGACATATAATACTTTTCTAGAAAATTTTTTGTACATTATTCGAAGTGATAGCTGTGAGGGGCTCTGCTTCGACCAACTTGGAAAAATACTCGATTGCTACCACTATGAATTTCAAATTTCCTTTTTCTACTAGGAAGGGGCCAATAAGGTCCATGCCCCATCTGGCCATGGGCCACACTGGGGCGATGACTTGAAGAGTTGTTGGCGGACGATGACTTCTTCTTCCCATCCATTGACAACCCTGGCACGTGCGGACTAGGCTCTCCGCATCAGCTACTATTGTAGGCCAGTAAAGCCCCTGGCGAAGTGTTTTTCCTGCCAAAGCTCGAGGGGCCAGATGGCTACCACAAAGGCCTTCATGAATTTCTCGGAGAATCTCCTGACCTTCGGGTTGAGATATACATCAGAGCAGAGGGGAACATACTATGTCCTTGTACAGAATACCGTTGATTATATGATAATTTCGAATTCTGAGATTTAACCTCGAAAGTTGTGGCCTTTCAGGCAAATTTCCTTCTCCTTGCAATAATTCCATAATTGAACTCCGCCAATCAGTACTTGGAATGCAAAGAACTTCCACAGAAGGGATCTATGTTACAGAAGGTCAATTGAGCTCTTCATAAAAAACTTCTTCTGGAATGTCCATAGCTCCGGCTGTAGCTTTTGCCAAGGTATCAGCTTGCATATTTTTAGCTATGGGTATAATTCGAATGGAAATCCCTTTAAATGCTGCTTCAATCTTACGGATCTCTTCCAAATATTTTGCAAGCTGGGGATGACGAATTTGAAAACTCTTATCAACATGCCCTGCTACAATTTGAGAATCTATTTTAATAACAACTCTTGTAGCCCCCAAAGCACGTGCCTTTCGAATTCCTAAAAAAACTCCTTCATACTCCGCTGTATTATTGGTGGACTTAAAGTTGAGCCTTGCGGAGTACATTGCTCTTTGCCCTGAAGGTGAAATTATTACCGCTCCGACACCTGCTCTAGATGCTTGGAAAGCTCCATCGGAGTATATGGTCCAAATTCCTTCACTTGGTTTCTCCGGAGCCCATACTGTAGGGGGAGTCCATTCTGCCACAAAGTCTGCCAACACTTGTGACTTGATTGCTGTCCTTGCCACGAAGGAGATGCCAAAGGGTGCTAATTCAACGGCCCATTTCCCAATTCTTCCTTTAGAATCCTTACTTCGGAGCATATCTCCTAAGGGATACGAAGTTGGTACAATCACATTATGTGCTAGGAAATAATTCCTTAACTTCCTCGAAGCCATTATCAGAGCATAGGTGAACTTCTCAAGCTGAGAATATCTTGTTTTTGCTCCAGACAATGCTTCGGATACAAAATAGACTAGATTCTGTACCAACTTCCCATTGAAATCAACTTCTCTGACAAGGACTGCACTGACTGTGGAGCCAGTAGCTGCAAGGTAGAGGAGTAGGGTTTCATCCGCAACAGGCACCATGAGTGTAGCGAGGTTACTAAGATAATTCTTAATATCATCAAAACTCTTTTGACACTCCGGTGTCCATGCAAAATCTTCGGACCCTTTCAATGCTTTGAAAATGGGCAAACTTCTCTCCGCAGACCTTGCTAGGAATCTGCTAAGTGCTGCAAGGCAACCAGTTAGCTTTTGCACTTGCTTCAAATTTTTCGGAGGAGCCATCCTTGTAGGACCGAAAGTAGCGACCAGAGGGGGGGGGGGTGAATGGGCGCCTAAAAATTCTTTCGAATCAATGGCCTGCTCCTAATACCCAACGCACCTCTAAAGACTAGACAGCACAGAAGGAATAGATCGCCTAAGTCTAAAGGTATCTAGCCTAGAAGCAACTGGTGATAAACAGAGAAATGCCAATGCAGTGCTAATAGACAGATAAACAGTATACAAAAGACAAGGCAAGATAAACTTCTCAATATTAATGCACAAGGAGTGAAATGAGAAGTTACCGTTCGAAATCTGTCTCCTGTTCGAAACTTGGCGAAGCCTGCTTCGCTGGTCGAAGCCTGCTTCGCAGTGTCGAAGCCTGCTTCGCTGGGTCGAAGCCTGCTCCGGAGGTTGAGGTCTGCTTCGAATGACGAAGTCTGCCGAGGAGGTATGGTCTATCCTAGTTCGAGGTGGCAAAAGACCGAAGATGCTTTGAAGCTAAGTACGGAAGTATCGAAGCTAGCTTCGAACCGAGTGCTTCGAAGCCTATCCTTCGAACATAATGCTTCGAACACAACGCACAGACAAAACAACCTTCGAAAAGAGAAACGAAGGCTGACACGCGACAGAGAAACCAAAACGAAGCCTACACTTTACCTTCGAACAAACGCATCAAGACCTTCGAAAATGACAGTAGACAGGAATTCCCGTCGAGCGAAGTTTAACAGAAAGATAAGCTTCGAAGCCAACTTCGAAACCTGTCGAAGTATGGACTTCGAAGAGCTCAAGTCGGAGTACCTTCGCACAAACGTTCGAAGTACGAAACGCTGATAGTTCAAAAAGTACTTCGAAGCTAGCAACTCATGACACAAAATGAAGTTCGAAGTTCAAGCGAAGCCCTCGAGGATATCAGATTGAAGCCTGCCTCACGGAGCTGAGGGGCTTCGAATAGAGAAGGGGCTTCGCCAGAGAACAGCCAGAAAAGGGACTTTAGTCCTGTCAACTCGATCAAAAAGCTGTGCAGAAAAAGCAAGGCTAGAGTACTAGTGTACTGTTGCTACAGAGTAGTAGTACTACTTGCAACTAGTATGAACTAGTACTCCTCACGTGAAGAACAGAAGCAACCGTGAGGCATTTAACACAGAGAAGGCATGGCTGCACACAACAAAAACGAAGCTTCTGTTGCAGAGAAATCAATGCACACACCTCACACAAACAGCAGATTGAATCTCTGGAACAAGTAGAAATGGATGGAATCGAAACCCGAGCCAGTTCCTGGCGGCGCACAAAACTGGAGAGAGAGAGAGAGAAAGTGCAAGAGACAAAATGACCCAAAGGAGTATGTATTGATTTCAGCCAAAAAGGGTAGTCCAACCCTAGGGATTGGGGCCCTATTTATAGGCTGCCCAATGGCCTAGAATATTCCACCAGCCCCTTAGGGTTTTTACAGACGCTAAAATAAAGGAAAAGACTCAACTGCCCTTAGGAATTTTTACAGACACGACTGACTGACTGTGGGCTTAGAGATACAGATGACTTATCCGGAAGCTAAGCTTTCGTAGCGACTACGGCTTCTCTTCTGGACAGTCCGATACAAGATCAACAGTTGTCAGTTTTGCGCTGAAACTGACAGCCTCCACTGACTTTGCACCAGGTACCCGGATTGGGTCGGCCCGATTCCGCAGCTCTCTCAGCCCGGTGATCACTCGCCGCCCGTGTACCTGAGTCAACCCTGGTCAACAGCCCAGTGGGTCTTCTACTGCTTCTGGCCCATGTACCCGGATTGGGCCAGCCTGACTTCGCAGCCTCCTCTGCCCGACAGTCGCTTGCTGCCCGTGTACCTGAGTCACACGCGGCCCATGAAACAGCAGATCTCTTTTTCTTCTGCAGTCCTCTTTGACTATCGTTGACAATGACTCATCACTTCTGGAGCCATGAGGCCCACGCTATTCAGCATGGCTAATCAATCCTTTGCAATGCAATTATTTGAGTAGGGCTAGCTTCGATCCCTCTGCTTGAAACTAGATACCCTAACAATTTTCCAGCCTGAGCCCCGAAGATACATTTTTCGGGGTTAAGACGGACTCCACATGCCCGAAGGCTATTGAACATTTCTGCTAAGTCTAGGCTATGTTGGTGCTTTAGAGCACTCTTTATTACAATGTCATCCATATAGGCTTCTACATTGCGGCCCATTTGATGACCTAGAGCCTTAGCAATTAACCTAGAAAAAGTTGCCCCGTCATTTTTTAAGCCGAAAGGCATACTTACATAGCAGAAGACTCCTGAAGGAGTTACAAAGCTTTTTTGATTTCATCTTCGCACTTTAACCAGATTTGATGATAGCCAGAATACGCATCAAGGAAGCTTAATAACTCCGAACCAGCAGTGGAGTCAATTAATTGATCAATTCGGGGCATGGGATAGGGGTCACGGGGGCATGCTTTATTCAAAGATGTAAAGTCAATACACATGCGCCACTTCCCGGAAGATTTCTTTCTGACGAAGACTGGGTTGGCTAGCCACTCCGTATGAGCTACTTCTCTGATAATCCCAGCCTTCAGCAACATTTCCACTTCGGCTTTAGCAAGGATGGCCCTCTCCGTAGATAACTTCTGGAGTCCTTATCGGATAGGCCGAACCCTCGGGTTCACAAGTAAGCTATGCTCAATAATATCCTGACTGACTCCGGTAATGTCTTTATCAGACCATGCAAAGACATCTAAATTTTCTTCAACTACTTTTTCTAACGAAGTAGTGACTTCTCAAGGCAAATCTTTGCCGAACTGAAATGAATAGTCTTTGTCGTCTTTGACAATAACCTTCGTTATAATCTCTCCTTCGAGGCTTGGCCTTGGGAAGGACTTCTTTGAAGGTTCACCTGAAGCAAAGATATCCTATGGGTTGCCTTGCACATTGTTCACTTGTCTCAGGTCAAGAGGGGGCCATGACCATATTCCGCTCTTCGCGTAGTGGCCTGATCTCCGAAAACAGTGAGCACTCCCACTTGTGTGGGCATCTTCATAAACAAATAATTATGATGCGCCACGGCTCCGAACTGATTAAACATGCCCCTCCCGAAGATACCATTATATGCATACGGGGCATCCACATCATCAAAAATCACCTCCTCTGTCCTGGCCAGTAGCCCCTCTCCGAAAACGACCTCCAGACCTATTTGGCCGAGGGCATCAAGAGGGGGTCCTGCGAAGTCTTGCAAAGGACGAGCTGCTGGGAGAAGATGCTTCCTGGAGATACAGAGCTGATCGAAGGCTTGGACGAAGATAATATCTGCTGAACTCCCTCCGTCAATCAGAACTCTCCGGACTTTAGTCCCTGCTATGTCGGCAGTGATGACAAGTGGATCTGCATGCGGAAACTTTATGCCAGCTGCATCATCTGCGGAAAAAGATATCGGCACATGGGACCATTCAGGCATGGTAGCTGCGGACAAAGAAGTTCCAATATGGCCCATTTCTCGGACATATTCTCTTCTCTGCCTCTTCGACATACTACCAAGAGTCCCTCCTCTGGAAATGGGGAGGACTACTCTTTTCCCTCGATCTTGACCATCTTCCTGCTTCGGAGGTGGCATAATATTGACCACCGGAGGTTTCCTTGCAGGGACGCAGTTGTCTATACGTGCCACATCCTGGACAGGCTCCGGACGCACCTCGGAAGGAACTCGGTCAGTAGTGCCTCGGCCCGAGGTTCTTTCAAGGTAATCGCCTCTTAAAGAGAGTATAGACTTGCACGCATCAGTTGCATGACTTCGATTCTCACCATGGACACAGCAGAAGAAGGCCTGGGCCTTGCCAGCCGGCTTCCCTAGCGGCCTTCAGCCGCTGGTCTTGATTCTCGGAGCTTGTGAAGTCTTAGGGGAAAATTTCTGCAGAGGTGCAATATTCAAGACTTCTGAACGAGGATGCTTTTGCCCCCGCCGCCTGTCATGCTAGACTTCGAAGTTAGGCCCCTGCAAAGGTGTTGAAGTCTTTACTTCCAACTTGACTTCTTGTAGAATTGAAGGAGTTGAAGCAGTTCTCCGAAGCCACCCTTCTTCTGACCTAGCATACTCTTCAAAATAAGACATCAACTGAGCAACAGAAGATATTTATTTCCGATGAAGCTTATCAAGGAGGCCCGCATGGGTAACTCCCTCACGAGCTGCATCAACTACGGAGGATGTGGTCAGCCCTTGAATTTGCGACTTCGTATGGGCGAAGCGCTTGAAAAATTGTCTTAAAGTCTCTCCAAGCAGCTGCTTCACCTGGAAAAGACTTCCTGTAGACATTGGGGGTACGAAGGTACCCTGAAAGTTACTTATGAACTTCTTCCTTAATTGCTCCTAGGTTCTAATTGACCTTGGCTTTAGGCACCAAAACCACCGCAGAGCCACCCCTTCAAGAGCTAGAGGGAAACATTTGGCCATGGTGTCTCGCACTCCTCCACTGGCCTCAATTGCCAATGCATAAGAACGGGAGAACTCCCCAGGGTCCTCGTCTCCAGAATATTTGCAGAGCTTAGAAGTTTTAAACTTAGGATCGAAGTGCACTTTCTGTAGCTCAGGATGCAGCGGAGACTCGCTGTCGAAGGAGGTGTTCTCCGGGGCCTCGGGATAAGGAAGTTCGTCGTCTTGGGGCACTTCAGGAATGACTGGAGTGGCTTGAGAATGAAGCCTATATGCGGATTCTTGCCTCTACCTCGCCACTTCAGCTTGGAGACTGGCCATTTGGGTGGCCATGTTGCCAAGACCATCTTCATCTCCTCCGGAAGGACCTTGCGGGTCTTGAGAACTGTACGCGTCAGTTTGAAGCGGAATCTGAGCTGGAAGAGGGACTCCGGCTGGCCGAAGTATAGATGGAGTTGGGGGAGGAACTCCGTATGCTCGAGGAAGGGGAATCCCTTTAGGAGTCTGTGGAGGAATTGCCGAAGATCCTCCGACCTCGACTGTGTTCGAAGATCTTACTCCAGAGGTCCGAGGGGACCTCCAAGTAGGACTACCACCAGAACTCCGCTTGGGAGGCATGGTTTGAGAACTTGGTAGAAAATGACGTTTTTTGGACTAAGTTCCCCATGGACGGCGCCAACTGTTGGCGTAAAAGATTACGCTAACAGGTTTCTATAGATTAGAAACTAACAAACGAAGTGTTTGCGAAGTAAACTATTTCAAGCCTCCGAAGTGGATAAAAGCTCAAAACAGTTCGAAGATGTGTATTGAATAACTCAGTATTCGATGATCATTACAGGGTAAAACAGGGGGTATTTATAGGCCAAAACCTTAAGGAAAAGACCTTTTTACCCCTCTATTACAACCGACATAGTGGAAACTATTCGGTACCCTTAATAGGGCTAAAATGGTAAAAGACTAATCTAATGAGAAAGAAGATAAGTCTTCCATCTTAGCTGGCAAGGAGTGTTGGGGGAATATATTTCCCTTAAACAGGGGCCAAATGACGTCAGCCTCCGACAGCCTCCGGCCTAGGGCCTAGCACTGTCGGAGCCTGTTTTTCTATCTAAGTGTTGTTTCCAGGTCCCAAGGTGCCTTTCGGGCCTGTAGCTTCGAAACCCTCAACCAGGAGGTCCGGCTCGAAGCCCCCGATTCGGCCCCTGGAGCCCGGAGGCCACCCTCCGGGACCAAGACCGGAGGCCACCCTCCGGAGTCCAGTTCGGAGGCCACCCTCCGGGACCAAGACCGGAGGCCACCCTCCGGAGTCCAGTTCGGAGGCCGCCCTCCGGGAGCCAAGCCCGGAGGCCACCCCCCGGGACCAAGACCAGAGGCCACCCTCCGGAGTCCAGTTCGGAGGCCACCCTCCGGAGTCAAATCCGGAGATCGCCCCCCGAAGCCAAGACCGGAGACCTCCCCCCGAAGCCAAGACCGGAGGCCACCCTCCGAAGCCAAGTCCGGAGGCCGCCCTCCGGAGCAGCGCTTCGAAGCCCCCCCCTTCGGGTGCACTTCGAAGCCCCCTCCGCAGCCTCTGCCACAGAGCTCCGACCCTTGTTCGAAGCTCAAGAATATCTAAGTACAGTCCATACCGGGGGCCCCTCCGCCCCCGGTATGTCGTTTAGCTGGTCAAAGTCTGGCGCAGCCTGACACGTCTGTAAAGCTGTAAAAGCTGTCTGGTACCCGAGTACAGTAGTTAGCTCCCTTTCCCTGTCTACCCCTATAAGTCTGGGAGCCTGTAGAGGGTATCCGGGTCTTTTCCTTAAGGCCTGCGTGCCTATAAAAGCAGGGCCAAGCCCTTGTAGCTAAGGGGGATGGAACCCTGGAGTTATCCTCTTCACATCAAGGCACACCATGCCGAATCCGCTACAAACTGGACGTAGGGTTTTTATCCCCTAGGGGAGGCCCGAACCAGTATAAACCCTATCTCTCCCTGTGAGCACCCATCGAGGTTCATTCTCCACATCATACTCCACCACAGGAAAACCTGCTGGAACTAACACAATTGTTCCAACAGTTGGCGCCGTCCGTGGGGACTTAGACTAGAAGCTAAGTTCTCTACCACTGCCTGCAATTCGAAGCACGCCTGCGGGGGGAGCTTCGAAGCTTTCTGCTTCGCGCACCCTTCGGCAAGGGGCTTCGGGTGCGGTCCGAAGGCCACTTTTCGCCTTCCCTTGCCCTCCGCATACCGGGGCTCGCCCCCCAGCAAGGGGCTCCGCTTTGTGCGTTGGAGGTCGTCGAGGTCCCTAGGGGCTACGAGGCCAACCTTCAGCCATCTCGCGAGGTATGTCCGCTGTCCGAAGCACTACCTCGACGTGCCATGTCGTAATCATTTTAATGCATTTTCGAAGCCTTGCTTCACCCCAAAAAATCGAACCCGAAGCCTTGCTTCGCCTTATTTAAAAACCGAAGCCTTGCTTCGCCTTATTTAAAATCCGAAGCACCGCTTCGCCGTGTTGAAAAACCGAAGCCTTGCTTCGCCTTGTTTAAAAAACCGAAGCCTTGCTTCGCCTTATTTAAAAACCGAAGCCTTGCTTCGCCTTATTAAAATCCGAAGCACCGCTTCGCCTTGTTTGAAAAACCGAAGCCATGCTTCGGCGTATTAAAATCCGAAGCACTGCTTCGCCTTATTGAAAAACTAAAGCACTGCTTCACTTTATTTAAAAAACCGAAGCCTCGCTTCGCTTTTCAAATTCCGGAGCACTCCTCCGAAGGCTACACAGCGCCTCCGGGCCCGTAGCAGCTGGCTTTGAGGCTTCCGAGCGACGGCTCGGCAAGTCCGGGATTCCAGGCTCCGGCCTGACGCATCCCCGGGTCGAAGGTGGCCCAGAGTCGAAGGTGGCTCAGAGTCGTAGGTGGCTCAACATATCACAGGTTTGGTGAATCCACACCAAATATCCTTTTCACTACAGGACCAAGCTCCAGAAGCCTTGCTTCGCTATCTAAACACGCACCGGAGCCCCGCTTCATGTGACGTGATCTAAGCTGAAAAACTAAGCTTGTCGAAGTCAGACTTCGCTAAAAAAATCTAAGTGCGTTCAGGGCCTCGCCCACGCACAGCATCCAAATCCCGGCATGCCGAAGCATGCTTCGCTCAAATTGGTTATGCGAAAGCCTTGCTTCGCACCAAATTGATGCGTTCGAAGCCCGTAAGAGGCCTTCGCTCGGTACAAATCCAAATATCCGAAGCCGCCGAAAAGGCGCACCCCTTCGCATGTTTATTTTTTGCCCGCACCAGCAACGGTTAAGTCCCTAACTGCCACGAGCAAAAGGGGGGAAGAATGTATGCGAGGTGTGCGAGTGTAATGCGCAGTACGAGCGTGACAAGCTAAGCGTTCGAAGTCAAACAATGCGAAACATACAAACGAAGTATGCAAATATAATAAACTCCGTTCATTAAGAGACAATTGAGAAGTATGTTACAAACATGCTTCGAAAACAAAACTACGAGTAATCTGTGTCTAAGCCTAAAAAGAACCGAGTGCGAGGCCCCAACCCTCGCTTGCCTCTCCTTCGGCGGGGGCCCCCTCGGCTGGATGTTGCCTCGTCGGAACCCGCTCTCCCTCGACCGGCCCGTCCAGGCTCCGAAGCCCACAGGCTTCGACTTCCACTTCGCAGGTCGCTCCAAGTTCGCGAAGCAGGCGGGGCCGTGTCGAAGGCAGAAAAGTCTAGGGCTTCGTCGCTCGCTAAGGCCGCTCGCGAAGGCAAAGGTAAAGGGCTCTGAAGGGGCTCCGCCTTCACAGCGGCTAGCAAATCCTGAGCTATTTCGGAGATGGCTTCGCCCCTAGGCCCCCTCGGAAGCTTAAACTGAGGGGGGCCTTCGGACCTAGCTACTTCAAGAATCGCCCACAGTTGTCGAAGCCCTTCAGAGTCCTCGAGGACTTCGAGGTCTATGCTCGAAGGCTGAGCCTGGGTAGGTATAAAAACCCCCGCATTCATATTAATAAACTGATAAGTTTTTACAAAGCCTACAGCTAGGTATTGCAAGGAAGCCTAAGGAGATCTACACCTTCGGAGGCGGAGGCGTCGATGTCGAAGGCTTGTCCGAGTCGGCGGGCCCCTTGAACCGGCGTTGTCGAAGGGCCTTCATGAGGTCAAGGACTGCCTCGCAGCCTTGCTCCTTCCAAGGTTCCTGCAGCCGCCGCCAGGCCCCGCGGACTTCGCCCGGAGGCGTCACCAAGTGCGGACCCCCGAAGGCCACGGGGGCCACGGAGGTTGCCGCCCGAAGGTGGTCGCACCCTGCGGCATGAAGCATATGCAGCACCCCTTGGCCCGCGACGCGACCGGCCATGAGGGCGAAGCTCGTCAGCGCTTCATCCGCTATCGAAGCCGCAGTCTTCAAAAAATCGGCGCGGTCCCCAATCGGGTCCCGATCGCCAAAATCCGGAGTCCGGCACTCGGTCCCTATCTTTTCAAGGACCTCGGTCAGGCTCTGGGTGGCCTCGCCAAGATTGGCCACGACAAAGCTCTCAAGATCCCGCGCCCGTTGGCGGAGCTCCTCATTCTCCTTCGCCTGTCGGGCCTCGGCATCTTTCGAAGCTTGGAGCTCCGCGCGGAGCCGGGCCGTCTCCAAAGCCAAGTTCTCCTTCGCCTCAGCAGCCAAAGCCTCGGCCCGCCTCCGTCTCTCAGCTTCCTCCGAGACCTCGCGGCGAAGGGCCTCCTTCTCCGCTGCGAGGCGCTCCAACCGCCTGTCGGCAGCGGTCGAAGCGGCTGCGTTCAGTGCGAAGGCCTGCAGAAATTCAAGGAGTCATAAGTACCAGCGAAAAGCTAACATATAATTCGAAGCTGCAAGGGGCTCCGCTCACCCGCATGAGGACTTCGTTCGAGCTAACGAAGAGCTCCGTGGGATCTAGGTGGCTAAGCTGGGCCACCAAGTCCCCCTCCTCCGCAGAAGCGCAGGCCTCGCGGAAGCCGAGGATCGCCGCCGCCGTCACGCCCTCCCTCGGCTTGAAGGGGTGAATCACCGCCACGGTGGTCTCCGCAGGCTTCGGCGAGGCAGGGCTCAGGCCCACCACGTCGACATCTTCCTCGCCTCGAGGGACCGAACGGCCTCCGCCGCCCTCGCCGTCAGACGAAGTGCTCTCGGACTCCGACTCACTGCTGCTACCGCTGCTGCTGCTGCTGCTGCTCGAAGCCTCCACGGGCTTCGCTTCGGCGGGCTTCGATCCACCTTCGCCTGCCGGCTTCGCCACAGTGGGCCTCGCATCATCCTCGTCCTCTGCAGGAAGCCAAGTCAAAACCTGCATATTGAAGAGAAGCATGCAAAAAGAAAAAAGGTTTACCTTCGTCAAAGATTTCTTGGAAGGCCGGTGGGGCTAAGTGCGTCCTCCAGCTCCCTCGCTGCGAAGCTGGCTCATCCACCTCCGCGCCCGAAGTTGGTTCCGCCGGGGCATCCGTGGCCTCCTGGGCAGCAGGAGTGCGCGCGTCGGCCTCCGCCTCCGAAGTCCTCACCGCCAGGGGCTTCGCGGTCTTCTTGGGGGTCGGAGTAGCTGCGGGCTTCGCCGCAGCCTCCCCCGAGGCGTCCGGTTCGTCCTCGTCCCCCCTCTTCCTCTTGGCTCCGGCCGACGAGGTGCCCAGGTGGCCGAAGTCCGGCAGAGCTGGGAGCCCTCCGAGGTCGAGCGCGCTCCATACTCTGTTCCAGCGCTCCCAGGACCCCACCAGGGCGAGGCGCTGGTTCTGCTCCTCGGGGGTCGGAGTCCCGATGACTCGGTCCGCCGCCGCGATGGCCTCCTCCGGGGTCCTCATGTCGAGGTCGGCTACACGAAAAGGTTGAGTTAGGAGCAAAGTATTCGAAGTATTAAAAGCAAGAAGAGCACGAAGCCTTACTGAAACGGTCGAAGGCCAGCTCGCTGAGTTCACCTCGACCCGAAGCCTGGAAGAGACCCTCCGGCCAAGAGCGCGCGAGGGGGCTGAGCCGAAGGGTGATGAACTCCTCCGCGAGGTCCCTCATGCTCATCTTCGCCGCCACCCTTCGGAGCAGCGAGATCCTCGAGTGAAGGAGGCCTTCGCTGGTCGTCACCACCCCTTCGCGCCGGTACAGGATGTGGGCGTTGGTACTCCGAAGGGGAGAGTTCACGCCGACGGAGGCGTAGAACCACTCTTGATCCCATCTCGAATACCACTTGTTGTTTACAGCCCTCGCAGGGAAGGCGTCCTGGAACTCCTTCCGGAGCTGGAAGTTGGCGCTGCCGAAGGCCAGCGCCCTCTTGACGCGGTCCGTCCCCTCCCTGGGCTTCGGCTGGCAGTTGGCGTCGTGAAGGGCAACGAAGACATCCGCGCGGCCCTCGCAGCCTTCGGCCCACATGGCCCACTCGAAGACAGCTAACCTCGCCACTGCATTGGGCGAAAGCTGAGGAAGCTCGAGGTTGTAGGCCTTGAGGACTTCGCTCAGCATCCCCACTGCGGGCAGTCCGAGGCCGGCCTCGAAGAAGGCTTCAAACACCACCACTTCGTCAGCACGAGGCTTCGGTACGGCCTCTGATTTCTTTGGAACTCTTAGCTGGATTTTCGCTGCAATCTTCCCCTCGCAGGCCCTCCGGACGGACTCCTCCGTGGAAATCGAAGCCCTCATTTCCAGGGTCTGCTCGAACTTGTCGGAGGGCGTCCGAAGGTTCCTCGGCCCCAGTCGCCTAACCGCCGGCTTCGCTGCCGCGGCCGCTGCTGCCGCTACCTGCACTTGGGCCGAGCCCGAGCTCGAGCCCAAAGCCAGGGGCTTTGCCACTGCCTTCTTCGGCATTCTGATCAGACTTCGGCTCGAAGGGCTAAAAGATGGCGAAGGGCTAGAAGCTAGCGGAGGTTGCTCTGCGAAGCTAGGAGGAAAAGGAGAGCGAAGGTTGTAAGGCGGTGAGAAAGAAGCGAATGAAAGCGTGCCGGAGCCACCCGCGGTAAGTCCCTATTTATAGGCGCGGTAAGAATTCCAACCGTCGTGGGCCGAACCCACCGCCAGATGGGCCTCCGACGAAGGCGAATCGAGCCCAAGCAAGGTAACGGTAACTTTTCTGACCGTTGCGGAGCCGTTCGGGCTCCCCGAGGCCGCTCTGGCACGAGCATTTATTACCCCCGAGTATCGAGACCACCTTCGTTCCAGGCTCCGAAGGTATGTCTTCTCCGAGGTTATGTTTTCAGGTCATTTGTCCTAAAGGCGCGTACACCCCTTCGACCCGAAGGCCTGCACGCGAGAGCTACTGTTGGGGGAATATATTTCCCTTAAACAGGGGCCAAATGACGTCAGCCTCCGACAGCCTCCGGCCTAGGGCCTAGCACTGTCGGAGCCTGTTTTTCTATCTAAGTGTTGTTTCCAAGTCCCAAGGTGCCTTTCGGGCCTGTAGCTTCGAAACCCTCAACCAGGAGGTCCGGCTCGAAGCCCCCGATTCGGCCCCTGGAGCCCGGAGGCCACCCTCCGGGACCAAGACCGGAGGCCACCCTCCGGAGTCCAGTTCGGAGGCCACCCTCCGGGACCAAGACCGGAGGCCACCCTCCGGAGTCCAGTTCAGAGGCCGCCCTCCGGGAGCCAAGCCCGGAGGCCACCCCCCGGGACCAAGACCGGAGGCCACCCTCCGGAGTCCAGTTCGGAGGCCACCCTCCGGAGTCAAATCCGGAGATCGCCCCCCGAAGCCAAGACCGGAGACCGCCCCCCGAAGCCAAGACCGGAGGCCACCCTCCGAAGCCAAGTCCGGAGGCCGCCCTCCGGAGCAGCGCTTCGAAGCCCCCCCTTCGGGTGCACTTCGAAGCCCCCTCCGCAGCCTCTGCCACAGAGCTCCGACCCTTGTTCGAAGCTCAAGAATATCTAAGTACAGTCCATACCGGGGGCCCCTCCGCCCCCGGTATGTCGTTTAGCTGGTCAAAGTCTGGCGCAGCCTGACACGTCTGTAAAGCTGTAAAAGCTGTCTGGTACCCGAGTACAGTAGTTAGCTCCCTTTCCCTGTCTACCCCTATAAGTCTGGGAGCCTGTAGAGGGTATCCGGGTCTTTTCCTTAAGGCCTGCGTGCCTATAAAAGCAGGGCCAAGCCCTTGTAGCTAGGGGGGATGGAACCCTGGAGTTATCCTCTTCACATCAAGGCACACCATGCCGAATCCGCTACAAACTGGACGTAGGGTTTTTATCCCCTAGGGGAGGCCCGAACCAGTATAAACCCTATCTCTCCCTGTGAGAACCCATCGAGGTTCATTCTCCACATCATACTCCACCACAAGAAAACCTGCTGGAACTAACACAATTGTTCCAACAAGGAGGTTCTCTGAAAAATCTACATTCAAAGATATACTCCGAAGTTAGATGCTGGAAACCTTCGACTGAATAGTCTACCTTTGTCTTGTTATAGTAGTGACTCTGAGGATGAA
The DNA here is from genome assembly GCA_019279435.1 of Zizania palustris. NCBI lineage: Eukaryota > Viridiplantae > Streptophyta > Magnoliopsida > Poales > Poaceae > Zizania > Zizania palustris. The sequence continues at coordinate 17,507,043 of JAAALK010000081.1, forward strand.
GTATTTTCCCCCAACACACGCTGAGGTTGGAGAGATCGTCGAGGCCTTGATCTCGGATATTGAGTTCTATCCTCCTGCACCTCCTGCAACTACCGAGTGAATAAAAATATGTGTGACATATTTGCAAGACATTATCATATTAAATGTAATGTCGCTTTATCACTTTATATTTTTGCATCGGGTCCGACTGGCCATGATCCTTCGACTATACTACATAGCATAGGCTCGCTAGCGCAGGGATGCTCAAGCCACATGCATGCTTCGCGGAGCAGACAATGCTCTTTATAGTTCGTGAGGTGCCACAGAGGACCAGTCAGGAAAGGCGACTTAGTCGGGATTCAGTCAATTTGACTCAGCTAGAGCGGATCATTGATACAGAGTGAATTATTGTGATTTCCCGAAAAAGGAATTTTGGTAGCCAAAAGGCATTTATTAAGCGTCCAAGGAAAGGGTCTTCCATAGCTCAGCCAGAGCAGATCATGGATACAAAGTGGGAAGAATACAACTAGCCCAAGAAAATGACGCTTAAGAGCCAAAACCTTATTAAGCATTCAAACACAGGGGGGCCTTCCCCGACTCTGCTAGAGCAGATCTTGGATACAGAGTGAGAAGGCCATGCTATTCCAAAAAACTATTAGAAGCCAACAATATTTGAATTTGAATAACGTGTCAAATTCTCGTAAAGTTCTGAGACTTTTCTAGGCGGCTAGCCGCGAGCGTGTTGGCATTAAATCCCGCAAATCTCGTGATGTGGAGTCCGATGAGAAAAACTTGATGGAGCTTTTAATTGCGTTGAAGCATCAGGCGCGTCAGGCGGTGCGCTCTGCAAGCTGTCTCTTCAGGCGACATGACAATTCATCTTGACCATGCCGGCATGGCGGCAGATTTTGACCGGCGCGATACGGAGACTGGTGGAGCTATTTTTGGCACGCCATCAATGGAATTCCGCCTTTAAAGGGGGTCCGGTGATTCGCTTCCCCGCTCCTTTCTTTGGCCTATAAATAGGGCCCTTTGGCATGGTTTTCTCCAGTACTTCAGTGTGAATCATCTTTTCTTCTTTAGCTTTCATCAGAGCGAGTTACTCCTCCGATGACTTGGCATGATGGCTTATCAATGGGCTATCGGGAGCCCCCAGACTTCGAGAAAATACTTCACGTCTGGTGTATCTTCAGGCCAATGGTTGCTGAAGTATTGATTGTTCTTTTATATAATCATCAGGAGAGCATCTTTACAAGTTAGCCGAGGCTATGCTGCTTCGGTGATCGGATTGCAAGCCCATGTGGTGACCATATGGCGCTTCTCTGGGCGTGGTCTGGGCCTAGAGAGCCCATGCGGCAACCTTACGTCGACGTTCCTGGGGTGGTCTGTCATCCCTGATGCAGCCCTACTGTTGGAACGACAGATCGGACCAACATGTTTTCTTGGTGGAAATGAGAGTAATGTATTCAATGCTCCTTGAGCCCGTGTCTCGCAACTACAGTTGAGGGGTATTTATAAGGCGCCCCGTCCAGAGGGCCAAGCGCCTCTGGACCACCAACGGATACATGGTCAACCGTCGGTCGATAGTACAGACAAAACGGGCTATACATAGTACAGACAGGAAGATTCGACTCTGGCAACGTATCAGCCGTGTCGGGCACTGCCTGCACCGCCCAACACGGTTCACAAGATCGCGATCCTGTTGCCCGGTGTACTTGTCCAGTCGTTTTCCTGCCAGCACTCCCCTTGGGTTCGCTACTGCGGACCGAGGGAGGACCTCCGGCAATCCCCCCTCAGAGGGCAGCCTCCGGCATGCTCCTCCCGGAGGGTGGCTTCCGGTGTCCTTCTGCCGGAGAGAGGCCTCCGACATCCTTCTCTCGGAGAGTGGCCTCCGGCATCCCTCTCTCGGAGGGTGGCCTCCGGCGTCCTTCTGCCGGGGGGTGGCCTCCGGCGTCCTTCCGCTGGAGGGTGGCCTCCGTCTTTAGGCTTCGGACCCCCTGTTTGTGGGCCCCCCTTCAGCCATCGGGATTATCTCCCCCAACACCTACGCTCTTGGGGTCGGGGCAGTGCACGAGGAGACATAGCAGAGAAGACCTTGTCGAGCATATAATAAGCTTGACTTTGGTCTTCTTTAGACATTCCTCCAGGAAACCTAGTGTGGTCGTCGATGGGTTGCCAGCCCGGGTGCTCCCTCACGAGGTGGCTCCCTCGAGCGGTGGCCTCAATCCCCGTGTCGTAGTGCCTCTGTGACACGGTGGTTGGTGAGGATGACCACCTCCCCTAGGAATGCCCCATTGGGAGGTAGGTCTTTGACGTGGCCACTGATCTCGGCACTTATTCCCGAGATCGGCACCATCCTGGCATTGACGGCGTCATAGTCGTCGCAGGCGTCAGTGGGGCAGTGCTCGTCGACAGACCAGGGCTTGCTGGCGACCTGGTCGGCGTCATCAGATATGCGCATCTCACGCGGCGCATCGGCTTGTGGGTGTTGTACAAGCCGCTTGGAGTTCATCATACCGCCTACTGGCTCCTTATGCCTCCCGACCTTGCTGAGCAGATAAAAGGAAATAGCATAGAAGAAATTCTTGTATATGTACATCTCATAGAAATGTAATAAAAAATTTCTTCATTCGCTAAGCCTTCCTTTGCCTGTCCGACTGCATGCAATGCTTGGCCTCGGCTTCATCGATATAGATTAGGTCTGTGTAACGCAGGGAACTCGAGCCACATACACATTGTTTAGAACCATTAGCATCACAGATAGCCGAAGACGAACAACGACAGTCATGCAAAGGAAACTTTCTCGTAAGAGCCCCCAAGCAGGCGAACAACCTTTATAATGACTACGCTAGAGCGGATCATGAATACATTAGTTAGAGTAGTTGTTCGCGACTGCCCGAGTGCTGAGTAGGCTTTACATGGTTTCATTCTGCAATAGCTGAGCTAGAGTGGGTCATGACCACATAGCTTGGAGCGAAAGCATTCAGTAATCTCTTAATAGTCGGGCCAGAGCGGGTTATGGCCTCGCAGCTAGAACGGTAGCATTCATTCATCTTCGCAAGAGCCGAGTCAGAGTGGGTCACGACCACATGGCTAAAAGCAAAGGCAGTCAGCGATCTATGTAGATTATGGCATCTAGAAATGGCAAAATATCTTTATTGATAAATAATATCAAAGACTTATCTCGCCTATGGATAAAATCGTCTAAGATGCTCGATATTCTACAATTCACCAGGTTATGGCCATCTTGCGAGTGAATTCGGTGATGATGAAGGGTCCCTCCCACGGGGCTGAGAGCTTGTGGGTCCCGACCGTCGACTAAACTCGGCGAAGGACCATGTCTCAAACCTAGAAAGCGTGGTGTTGAATGTTCTGGCCGTGATACCTCTGAAGGCCTTGCAAGTACCGGATGGTATGTATCGAAGCGGCCAGTCGGGCCTCTTCAAGATTGTCAATATCTTCTTCTCGGGTGCGCTCGGCTACGCATTCTTCATACCAGAGTATCTTGGGGCTCTCATCCAGCATGTCCACTAGGAGGACGGTTTCTGACCCATATACCCAGAAGACGGGGGTCTGACCAGTGGCTCTGCTAGGTTGGGTGTGAAGGCCCTAGAGGATGGTGGGTAATACTTTCTTCCAGCGGCCGCCGTAGTTGCATAGAGGATCAAACACTCTTGCTTTGAGCCCTTGCATATTCATTCCATTGGCACGCTCGACCTGCCCATTGGCTTTAGGGTGCGCAACCGACGCATACTTGACTTCAATGCACCATTCTTCACAGAATTCCTAGAAGTCATTGGCCATGAACTGGGTCCCGAGATCTGTGATGATCTAATTCGGGACTCTGAACCGATAAATTATCCCTTCGATGAATTCTGCGACCTTCTTGGTGGTTCTCGTCTTCATGGCATTACTTCGATCCACTTGGTGAACTTGTCGATGGCCATAAATAAGTGATCGTACCCTTGCGGAACATTTGGAAATGATCATACCATATCTAGCCCCCAGCAAGCAAACAGCCAAGAGGACGGGATGGTCTAAAGAGCTTGGGCAGGGAGGTGGTGTTGGTTGGCGGTGAATTGACAACCTTTGCAGCCGCAAACCAGTAGGTGAGCATGTGAGTTAGCAGTCGGCCAATAAAACCCGGCCTGAAATGCCTTGTTAACTAGCGTGCGAGCTCCAGCATGGTTCTCGTAGGTCCCGAAATGAATCTCCTCTAGGATGTTCAGCCCTTCGGCCATAGCGACACATTTCAGCAATACTCTGGTGGATGCAACTCTCTGGAATAAGTCTGGTCCAATCAAGACGTACTTCTTTATCCTTCAAGATAATCAGATGGAAACGTCTCTGTCTTCTGTCTTGAGGGACCTTGGAGGTGAGGATGAAATAGATCATCAGTCGGTGTCAGTATTCTTATTTGTCAGTGATGATCATGACAGCCGCATCAGTCTTGTCTTCCAGACACCGCTGATCTTCATTATTGATGGACGGTGTCAAGAGTTCTTGGAGACAAGTTGCTTTAGGAATCATCATCCTGGATGACTCGAGCCTTGCCAGCGAGTCAACAGCTAAGTTTTTATCCTGAGGGACATGATGGAACTCTAGGCCATCGAACTTGCCTTCCAACTTGTGGATCTCCTAGTAATAAGCATCCATTTTGTCACTAATGGAGGACTAGTCCTTGTTCACCTGGCTGATCACTAATTTTGAGTCTCCGTACACCATGAGCCGTCTAATCCCAATGGATATGGAAAGGAGGAGACCATGGAGAAGAGATTCATATTCTGCCGCATTGTTTGATGCGACGGACAATTGAAGAACATACTTCAAGTCTTCACCTTGGGAGGACATTAGAAGTATCCCTCCCCCGCCCCTTCAAGGTTGAGATATCCATTGAAGTAGAGCGCCCAAAAATCCCGAATGATGTCTTCAGGCGACACCTGGTGTTTGGTCCATTCAGCGATGAAGTCAGCGAGCACTTGAGACTTGATGGTGGTTCATGGCTTGAAGTTGATGGCGTGCTCCCCCAGATCGATGGTACACTTGACGATACGTCTAGTGGCGTCCTCATTCTGGAGGATGTCACCAAGAGGGAACTCAGTGACCACCTCCATGGAGTGAGCTTGGAAGTAATGCTTGAACTTCTGGGCGGTGATGAGGACGACATATAGAAGCTTTTGCACTTGGGGATATCAGATCTTAGAAGGCCCTAGCACTTCTTATATGGAGTATACCAATCGCTGGACCAGGTAGACCAGTCCCTCCTCAGGTCGTTCGATGACCAGGGTGGTGCTGACCACACGAGTGGTGGCAACGATGTAGAGTAGGAGCGTTTCCTCCTATGTCGGCACGGCGAGTGTTGGCAGGTAAGTAAGGAACTTCTTGAGGTCGGAGAACGCTTGGTCGGCTTCCTCCATCCAAGCGAAGCCTTCTTTCTTCAGTAACTTGAAGAATAGCATCCCTCGCTTCCCCAGCCATGAAATAAACCGGCCAAGGGACATCATATAGCCTTCCAAACATTGGTTATGTTTGCGTCAGTAGGCCTCACCATATTCAGAATCACATAGATCTTCTCCAGGTTGGCTTTAATGCCTCAGTGACTAACGATGAACCCAAGCAATTTCCCTGTCGGGACCACAAATACACATTTCTTTGGGTTGAGCTTCCCGTGGAAGTTGCAGAGGTTGTTCATTGTCTCTTGAAGGTCCACGATGAGGTCTTTGGTTTCCTTGGTCTAGATAACCACGTCATCAACGTATGCCTCGATGTTGTGACCGATCTGATTGGCCAAGCAACGCTAAATGGCTCATTGGTACGTGGCTCCCACATTCCTCAATCCGAAGGACATTGAAGTGTAGTAGTAGGTGTCGAACGGGGTGATGAATGCGGTTTTCTTCTGATCTTCTTCCTTTAGGCTAATTTGATGATAGCCCAAGTAGCAGTCTAGGAAGCATAGGAGGGCACTGTTGGTGGTTGAATCGATGACCTGATCAATGCGCGACAGTGACATAGGGTATTTCAGGCATCACATGTTGAGGTCCATGTTGTCGACGCAAATTCTCCACTTCCCGCTCTTCTTCCACACAAGGACTGGGTTAGCCAGCCATTTAGTGTGCTGCACTTCCTTTATAAATCTTACTGCCACGAGGTGGGTGACTTCTTCTTTGATAGCCTTCTTACGGTCCTTGGTGAACCGTCACATCTTCTGTTTGACCGGCTGAGCGGCCGGACCGACATGGAATTCATGCTTGATCAGCACCCAGGGGATGCCTGGCATGTTGGAGAGTTGCCAAGCGAATATGCCGGCGTTGGAGCAAAGGAAGATGATGAGCACGCTTTCCTATTTTTGATCAAGCACAGTCCCGATCAGGGATGTCTTGGAGGAGTCAGTGTACGATAGCCGAATACTCTTATTCTCGGCCAGGGATGGTGTTAGTGCAGTCAGCGAAGGTGCGGGACTCGAGATCTTGACTCCGTCAGACAGTGTGATCTTGTCTTCTTGGAGCAATTCCTCCATTCGAACAGACATGTCCAAGGCATCACTCAGCGTGAGGCTGTGTTGCTCGCAGGTGTGCAAGGTGGTGACATCCCCTTTCACGGAGAAGGCCCCACCTAGTCCTGAGATCATGAGGACCAGGTAGGTGTAGTGAGGAACCGCCATGAACATGGTGAGTGAAGGTCTTCTGAGGACAGCGTGTTACACAGTCTTGAAATCAGCAACGCAGAACTTGACATGCTTGGTTCGGTAGTTATCCCTGACACCGAACATCACCAAAAGGGTGATCATTCCAAGGGGGATGGAGGCCTTCCCTAGGACAATCCCATAGAAGGGATTGTCCGTCTTCTAGAGTACCGAATGGTCGATGCTGAGAGCCCCCGACGTCCCCTTGAACAAGACATCTAGGCTGCTTCCCTCATCGATCAGCACCCTTTTGAGGTGGACCTTCAGGATGATAGGGTCAACGATGAGCAGGAAGTGCCCGGGTTTAGGGACATCCGTCCACTGCTCCCGACAGTCGAAGGTGATGGGGATCTCTTACCATCTAAGGTGCTCAGTTGCCTCGACACCAATGGTATTGACACGGCGGGCCATCCCCTTCTATTGGCGCCTATATTTGGCAGCCACTGTGCCACCAAATATCATGGAGACCGTTCTAGAGGACTCTTGGAAATCATTCCTTGTCAAGGGAGCATCGACCTTGCCCCTGTCGTCTTCGGTCCTGGCATCTCACCGATGGTTGTTAGGCCGGCGATCAGCTACAACTTCCTTCACCATCTAGTTCTTCAGGTGAAAGCAATGTCGAGTGGTATGATTGCCATTAGGATGGAGGATGCATGGCTTATCTAGGAATTCATGCAGTGCCACATCATCTTGGCTCCGAGGCCGAGCGCTTCTGTCGGCGACCATGATCTCCTTTTCCTTCCTCTTCTTATCGTTGAGATGAGGCCGATCACGATTGTTGCGATCCTTGAAGGCAGGCGATCGGCGGGGTACGGGCAATCGACGACGCTCCTTCTTCTTCTTATCTTTGTTGGGGCCATGTGATCTTGGGAGCATCTTCTCCCGCTTGACATCTTCGGTGCTATCAAATTGTTTAGTGATGATGATCATATGGCCGACATTGATTAGCTCATTCATCACCAGATTGCAGAACAACTCTGACAACTTCCTCAAGCCATCTAGGAAGATGGTTATGATGTTGGCGTCGAAGATGCTGGCGATGGCATTGCGCTTCTCAGAGAATCATTGTATGTACTCCCTCAAGGACTCCCTTCCTTTTGGTGGACTTAGAGCAGGTCGTGCTGAGAGGTGGGCCTTTGCCACGTCGCCTAGTAGTTGACAATGAAGATCTCACACAAGTCATCCAAGGAGTTGATGGAGTCCTTGGGGAGTGAAGTTAGCCAGTTGACCAACGAAGGTGGACAACATGACGGGGAGGTAGTTGACCATGACATCCTAGTCCCCTCCTACTGCATGGATGGTAGTGTAGTATAGTCGCAACCATTAAGACGGACCAATTTTACCATCGTAGGGAGCGATTCCAGTCGATCGGAAGTGGCGCGGCTATTGACATGAAAACGTGCCCCCGCAATTGGGTCAGTTCGACGATCCAAAAGTGTGCGGATACTTTGGGACAGACCTAAGCGTAACATAGCACCAACGTTGCGTTTCGACTACCCTTAGCCGTGGTAAGGGTGGTGGAGTCACCAGGCAATCAGATCACACAAAATAATCCAATTAGCTGAAAGAAATATATTAAACAGAATAAATCAGCAAGCCGAGCAGAGCCTGACTGATTCAAAGTATAGTGTGAAGGGTGTTGCCGAAGGGTACCTTCGGCGTCTGGTGCGAAGTGTCCCTCCGAAGGGTACCTTCGGCGTTCAGACTGATCTGGCCGAAGATGAACTCCGAATAGATCTGGCCACGACAATCACCTCTGAACAGTGGGGTTCGTTGTGAAGTCTCCGATACAGTATGATACAGAATAATGACTCAGACATAACGCGCGAGCGTGACTTCGTCCGGAGTGGAGTACGAGCGTGGCGAAACCTATCGTGACGAAGTCTGTTGGCATGCGGTCGAAGCAGCAGTCTCACCGAAGGGTGTTCTAGCATCCTCCGAAACTGATCTCTCAGCTCTGGACACCTCCGACAAAGTAGCTCCGAACGTAGGTAACCTGCAACAGAGTAGATTCGATGTACCAATTCGGCCTAAGCACCGAATTCTGCTATGTGTTGCACTAGTGGTGAAGGTAGCAATCTGTTACGCAGATTAGCGGATACTTCACAGGTGAAGTAACAAGGCGATGAAAATCTATTATGTAAATTAGCGGATACTTCACAGGCAAAGTAACAAGGCGATAGCAATCTATTACGTAGATTAACAGATACTTCACAAGCAAAGTAGCAAGGATTAACATTGTTCCGAAGTGGACGTCGGAGGGCTTCCAGGCAAACCCATGAAGAGTACAGAATAGTAAAGATAAAGTAAATGCGATTCCAAGCTAGGGCTTTGTGGTTGATTTTGTTTGTGTGTGGGGGGGTTCTCTGAACAGGCTTCGCATCTGTATTTATAGGGGCAAGACTTCTAATCTCTAAATCTAATCTACTATAACTCGGTTGAATCATGCGTAGAGATAAACACTTAGCTGGAATCGGGTCCAACTCTATCTCTGCCCGAAGTGGGCCTTCGGCCAGACCCACCGAAACCTGTTCCTCGTGCCGAAGCTTCGGCGGAGTGGGCCTCCGAAGGCCTTCGGTCCAAAGGCCATGGGCTGGCTAGAGGCTTCCGAAGCCTGTAGCCTAGTGGTCCTTCGGCCCTATAGGGCTTTGGCCTAACCCGGGACATGTGCATTTTCGGCCCAAATTACCAAAATTGATATTTTGACAATCTCAATCATTTGATGTCATTTTTTGCTATCAACACATGCCCCCTGCTTTTAGTGAATTAAGTGAACTAAAAGCACAACGGGCTACAGATGATACCTTTCATATCGGCCTTTCGACATCTTTTAAGCTGTTAGCCACACACTAGAGAAATACCTTTTCAAGTATCTACCATTCAAAACTCTTTGAAACCTCTCTCCTAGCAGTGATTCTAACACATATGCATTGCCAGGAGTGATTTTGGCTATTTTGAAAGGGCCTTCCCAACTAGGCGACCATTTACCAAACATGGGACTCTTAGTGCCTACGGGTAAAATCATCTTCCAAACCAAGTTACCTACTTGAAACGATTTTGATTTAACCTTCTTATTGTAGGCTTTAGCTACTCTCCTCTAGTCTATTTCTATGGCTTATAAAGCCCTCAATCTCTTATCGGTCACTTCTTCTAGATTGTCTTTCAAAATAGTTTCATACTCATCGACCGATAAGTCATCTTGTTTTAACACTCTTAAAGAGCCAAGATCTACTTCTACAGGCAGAATGACTTCTTGTCCATATACCAACTCATATGGACTAACTTTGGTAGCACTGTGCTTTGCAATTCTATAAGCCCATAGCGCCTTGGAGAGCACTTCATGCCACCTTTTAGGGAATTCTTCAATTTTCTTCCTAATGAGCTTAATCACGGTTTTATTACTAGACTTAGCCTGAGCATAGTAGGGCGAAGAGTTTATCAACTTAATACCATAATATTCGACAAAATCCCTCACTTCTTTAGAAACAAATGAACTACCCTGATCTGTAGTGAGAGTTTGAGGAATACCGAATCTATGTATAATGTGTTTCAAGATAAAGTCGAGTACCTCAGCGTGAGTCATGTTCTTGAGAGGCACGACCTCGGTCCACTTGGTGAAGTAATCTGTCGCCATCAACACGAACCGATGCCCCTTTGAGGAAGGAGGGTGAATTTGGTCGATGAAGTATAAACCCCAACCTCGGAATGGCCATGGCTTGACAATAGGGTTAAGTAATGAAGCGGGAGCTAATTGAATATTGCCAAACTTCTGACATGCTTCAAACCCTCTATAATACTTAAAACAATCCTCAGTCATAGTCGTCTAGTAGAAACCCACTCTTTTGAGCATCCAACTCATTTTCTGGGCCGACTGATGAGTGCCACAAAGTCCTTCATGGACTTCTCCCGTAGCCACCTAGGATCGTTCGCGTTCTAGACACTTTAACAATGTTGCCTCAATAGTTCGGCGATATAGTGTATCATCTAGCAATATAAACTTAAACGCATGCCGCCGAACTTTTCGATCAACCCTTTGGCTAGGGTCTCTGAAATACTGGACGATTGGAGTTCTCCAATCGCCCTTATGGACTTCGGAGGGTTTCGCTAGCTCACTCCCCGGAAAAATATCTAGGCTACTGATTTCGGGGTGCCCCCCGAGCCCTTCCTGCTTCTGCTGAAGCCTGGCTGGACTGGCTGTGCAGAGCGCATCAGGCCGAAGCTCCCTGCCGGAGGGTCCAGACTCCCGAAAGCCCTCACTATCCCAGGGACTCCGTCTTGTAGGCTCCGGCGTGCCAGACCCTTCGGTGGGCGGAGTACTCCGACCTCGGGACCTTGGCGCGCGGTAGTCTCTGGCAGCCGGAGGGGTCCGACCTGGAGGGTGCGCCTGTCCAAAGTCAGTGACTTCGGCAGTGAGACCAAACATCGGCTTCTCCTGTACAGAAAACTTTCCTCTCCTGACATGGTAACCAGATGCTTGCTGAGCCAAATCATTTGCCACTGAATTGGTCTCTATTGACACATGAGAAATTTTGAGTCATCAAAAGTCGCAACTATGTCCAGGCACTTATCCAAGTAGTTGTTTAGCAAGCCATTAAAATATTGAGCACTCTTATCCACTTGTTGCACTACTAATAGAGAATCGCCATGTGCATTAACATGTTTAACACCCATGGATTCTAATAATTCAAGACCTAGCAGTAAAGCCTCGTATTCAGCTTGGTTATTAGTAGAAGGAAACTCTAAACGAGCCAAGGTCTCAAAGTGCGCTCCGCTAGGTGATATGAGAACCACTCCAATACCTTGGCCATTTTTGCAAGCTGAACCATCAAAGTAAAGTTTCCACGGCATTACCTCAATCAAAGCAACATTATTTAGCCAGAGTATGGGGACAAAGGCATCAATCTTGCCAGACAAGTTAGATATAAAGCGACGCAAATAATTCATCTTGCCTAGCAACTTTTGCGCATCTTTTTTGCATGTCGGCGCTGTAACATTTCTAATTTTCTCAAGCCTCTTAGGATCAATCTCTATGCCTCTTTCATGAATCATGAAACCTAAGAACTTACCCGCCGACAAGCCAAAAGCACATTTGAGTGGGTTCATTTTTAAGCCATAATGTCGCATCCTATCAAAAGCAACTTTCAAATCGGCTAAATGGTTTCCCATAGTGTCCGATTTGACTACAACATCGTCAATGTAAACTTATAACATAACTCCTATCAAGTCATGAAAGATTAAGTTCATAGCTCGCTGATATGTGGCGCCAGCATTCTTCAAACCAAAAGTCATAACGACCCACTCGAATAAACCGACAAAACCAGGGCATCAAAAGGCTATCTTGTAGACGTCCTCTTTGGACATAAAGATTTTATTATAACCAGCATTGCCATCAAGAAAACTTAGTACCTTGTGTCATGAAGCATCGTTGATTAGCATGTCGGCTATCCGCATTGGATATTCGTCCTTAGGACTGGCCTTATTCAGATCCCTGAAATCAATACATACTCGTATCTTGCCGCTCCTTTTCTTCTCTACAGGCACAATGTTAGCAACCCATTCTGCGTGCCTACATGGCCTAATAAATTCAGCTTTAAGCTGTCGCTCTACTTCTTCTTTAACTCGGTCATAGACGACCGAGTTAAAGCGACGAGGAGGTTGTTTATAAGGCCTAAATCCGGACTTGATAGGTAGCCGATGCTCCACGAGCTCGCGGCTTAGTCCCGGCATCTCGCTATACTCCCATGCGAAACAATCGACATACGACCGAAGCAACATTATTACTTCGGCCTTTTCATCAGGCTGTAAATGTTGGTTCATAAAAGTCGGCCTCGGGATGCTACCATCACCTATATCAACTTCTTCTAAGGGATCGGCCGACGCAAAACCTTGTCCTAATTTCTCTACTTCACTAAAGTCCTCGATGGCCTCGACAATACCGTCTTTACTAGACCGATATTGCTCTACACGAGACTTTAGTCAATCTAGATTACTCTTGCTAGACATGACTACTAATATAAAAAACAGTCGTGCTACACCAGCTGGCTTTACAGACACTGGTACAAAACATCCTCTGGACACGCTAACAAAATCGTAATCCAAAAGATATCTACCTGACAAACACTCTAGCTTGTTGTGAACGGCGTCAACTGACACATCGACCATTGCTACTTGGGCCGAAGTGTCTGCGGGAATGACTTCTACTTCATCGCCATCCCACTGAATTAGGCACTGGTGTAGAGTAGAAGGAATGCAGCAATTCACGTGAATCCAGTCATGCCCAAGCAGCACGCTGTAGTTACCTTGTACATCGACGACGAAAAAATGCTGTTGGCAATGTCTTGTTGCCTACTATCAACTCCATGGAGAGCACGCCCTTGGCCTTGGAACTCTCGCCGTTGAAACCGTTGAGCATCAAGTTAGTCTTCTTCAGATCATCCTCGTCCCTGCCAAGTTTCTTCAACAGCGAGTAGGGCATTAGGTTAACAATGGTGCCACCATCAACAAGCATCTGGCAAATCGTCTTTCCATCAATGTGACCTCTGATGTAGAGAGGCTTTAGATGGCAAGCCGAGTCCCCGGGCTTCTCAAAAATAGCGTTGTGCGGGCCGAGGTTCAACTGAGTGACCTCGGCCTCATCCTACGGTAGGGAAAACTCAGTGGGCAGTGTGATGATGTTGATGTCCATCGCCTGGGGTGTAGGCCCCTCAGAGACAGGCGAGTAGTCTTCGTCGAGCATGTCGTCGTCATCGTCGCTCGGACTAGGAGCCGGGTGTTGGCGTAAAAGATTACGCTAACAGGTTTCTGTAGAAAAGAAACTAACAAACGAAGTGTTTGCGAAGAGAACTGTTCTAAGCCTCCGAAAGGATAACAACTTAGAATAGTTCGAATGTGTGTATTGAATAACTTGTATTCGTTCCCTATTACAGGGTGAAACGGGGGGTATTTATAGGCCCAAACATTAAGGAAAAGACCTATTTACCCCTATATTACAACCGACATAGTGGAAACTATTCGGTACCCTTGATAGGGCTAAAATGGTAAAAGACTAATCTAATGAGAAAGAAGATAAGTCTTCCATCTTAGCTGGTAGAAAAGATCTTGAAAGGCCTTAGTTCGAAGATGTACTCCGAACCAATGTCTATCTTCGTACTTCGAACTTGACTCTGGGTATCTTCGAAGATGAACGTCTGGGAATCTTCGAATCCGCTGTCTGCCTTTATGTTGCTTCGGCAATAACCCCGAAGATGAGATATTTTCCCCCAACAGTAGCCCCTCGAATACGCTTCTCCGTTTAACCTGTAACGTTAGGAGAGCAGTATACGGAAGGAAAAGATAACCAAACATAGGGGTTATTGGTTTTTAGTTCATCTCCGAAATGCATGAAGATATAAACTCCGAATCAGTCTTAGGATAATTGCTTTTCGAACTATCTTAGAACCGACTCAGGAAGTTCGAAAGTCTTTTTAGACTTAGATAAAATAGCCGTTAGTTTTCTGTTTCTAACGGAAACTGTAGCAAGTGCTAATCTCGGAGAGAAGTAACGGCAGGAATGCGAAACGACATGGACTAACGGTAAAAAAGTGAAATCTAGGCTATAAATAGAAGGCCTAGAACTTACCCGGTTACCTTTTCACCGCTTTCTCGCAATCAAACACTTTTTAGCCCCTTGAGTTCTTTGAGCCCTAGCTTCCATTTCCTCAAAGCAATCCAGCAACCGCAATGGTGAAGACTAAGGGATCTGCACCTCCGTCGGCTTTGGCCCGGCAGCAGGCGGCTGCAGCAGCAGCGGCGGCAGCAGCAGCGGCGGCAGCGTTGGCGGCGGCACCTCCGGCACCGGCAGTGACATCCATGGCGGCAGGAGGGAGAAATCCCCAAATCGTCGATGACCAAGGTCTCTGCCCGCCATCGACAAAATATTTGGATCAATCTTTCCAATTGGGGCCTTCTACCTGTAAGAGAGAGTCATTGGCAATCGCAGCAGGAGGGAAAATTAGTGCCGGAGTCATGATCCGGAAGCCAGGCAAAGAAATGATTCTGTCGCCAAGACCCGGAGAAGTAGTTGTATTTGAAGCCTTCTTCGAAGCTGGCTTGGGCCTTCCTGCAGTAGACTTCCTGGCGGAGGTACTTGATCTATTCCATGTCACCCTCCCTCAGTTATCTCCGAATGCAGTAGCTAGACTGGCTATCTTCGAATGGGCGTTGAGAGCCGAAGGTTGTGAGGGGAGGGCAGAGATCTTCGCTGCACTACATAGAGCAACATGCCAACCAAAGACCTTCGTAGGCCCCGGAGGTGAAAAAGTAGTGGTATCCTTCGGTAGTATCAACTTTAGACTTCGAGATGAGTATGCCCTTCAGTTTCCTGCTAAGGCCATCAATGCAAGATGGTATACTGATTGGGTTCTGAGATGGTTCTATGCCGAAGTTGGGGCAAGCAGTCCTTTGGCTGGACCCCTTAAAGAAATCCAATTCCGGAAGGAAGCCTTAGTGCAGCCCAACGAAGGTCAACTCGAAGCTCGTCTTAACCTGCTTCAAAAGATTAGCCGAAGGTTAAGCATGCGAGACTTAGCCGAAGAATTCCTCGGCCTGCAAATTTCTCCGCTGATGGCCAACTGGCCTATCGTCTTCGAGGATGATTCGGAAGGCGGTCTCCGCAAGATTAACTTGACTTCGAGCCCTGCAGGTAACTTCGAAACCAACATGTATTATACATATTTACTTCGAAGAAAGACTAACTTGATTTATTTATTTTTTAGCTTCTTCAGCTCCTATTACTTCAGAGCAAATTATAAGGGCTTCGGAGAAGATTTTGGGTGCCCCAACTCCGACTGAAAAAGAATGGAGAGTTAAATTGGTCGGGAGTTGGGAGAGGTTTAACAGAGTATGGGGAATGTTGGAGATGACTCCGCCCCCTCTGATGGACTGGGTGCCTTCGGAGAAAGGACCTAAGAAGAGGATAGCCGAAGCTGGGACTTCGAGCTCCGCAAAGACTCCAGTAAAGAAGGTGGCTCGGAAGCCTAGAAAACCTGCATCTCCGAGCCCAAGAACCTCAACCTCCGGTTCTAAAGAAGATGAAGGTAAACTATTAGTGAGGTTGATTGATGAAGATGCGGCTCAAAAAGATATTCACATTGAAGATACTGCAGGTATGCCGGAATCTCAGGCTAACATTGAAGTAGTGAGAACTTTGGATGCTCAAGAGGAAGAGCAAGTCGAAGCCCCTGCGGGTGAAGGTGAAGTTGAAGTTGCTACAACTTCAGTTGTGGATGAAGGGAGGACTGCTCACGGAGATACTCCGACAGTTGAAGTTTTAACTTTGGATTCAGACGAAGACCTCACCTTTGATCCTCCGAGCAGTCCGATGCTCGATCGCCCCTAGAATGTCGAGGGTAAACTTCGCATAATTCTCTTATTATTTTCTAGCAAAATTATACAATGTATAATACCTTTGCTTTTGCAGAGCCCCCTTCTGTAGAAGTACATCGCGAAGATCCAATTCAAGGGCCTTCGACAACTTCGGAGCCTCACCCGGAGGTCGCTCAACAGGGTCCTGGAAGGGGTAAAAGGCAAATAGAACCTCTCCCCGCTCAAGGATCAACTTCGTCTGAATCAACAGACGAAGGTCAATCTACTGAGGGGGGGCCATCTACTGAAGCTCCAAGGACCTCAGGAGAACTGCTCCGGAGCTTCGCCAAGCAGGGATGACCAAGAAGCTTCGGCAATGCTCCCTCTTTTAACTCCTTTTTTGGAGCAAAGAACTGGGCTTCGGACTCTGCTCAAACCTTTAGGTCGAGTCAGTCGCGAAGTCGGGGAGACAGAGCTGGTAGCAATTTTAAGCAGGGCGAAGAGTTCGGAGCTAAACGTTGCCATGGAACGAGCAGCCTACCAGGTACGGAACACCTTCGAACCAATAGCAAATTATACATGAATAGTTTCTTACTTCAGTTTTTTCTTTTCTTAGCAAGCGGTCTTGGCCCGCGCTGCAACTTTATCAGGCGAAAATGAAATTGCTCAGCTTCGGGAAGAAAATGAAGCTCTTAAACGCAACTTGTCTTTCTCCGAAGCTAGAGTGGTTCAAATGGATAATGTGATTTCGACGGAGCGTAGGGCCAGACAGGGCTTGGAGGCTGCAAATAAAGAGCTCGAAGCAGAAAGAATCGTGCTTCGGGCGGAAATCGAAAGGGTGCGGTTGGAGCATGCTAATGCTGGGTCCGAACTTGTGAGGCTCCAAGAGGACGCTAGCCAACTCCTAAATCAGAAGAATACTTTAACTACATAGAATGCTAGGATTTCCGAAGTTCTAGCAGAAACGACTTCGAGCAAGGATGCATTAATCGAAGAAAAGCTTAAGTCCGAGAAGGTAGATATGGAAGTCATAGAACAGATGCTAGGTGTTTAGAGTACTTCAGTACTACTGGATCACTTCCTTCAGATGACAACGTCACTCTACTGCGCTGGTTAAAAAGGATCCAAGGAGCAGCGAAGCAAATGAAGACGGCGGGTATTCGTTACGGAGAACTCTCCGGACAAGTGTCTGCCATCGGACTACTTCGTTACTACGAGGACTTGGGCCGAACAATTACTCCGAGCGCAGAGGGCCCTATTACCTTCGATGACGAACGGCTTCTAACTCCTTCCGAAGGCGTGACTGCTGCCTGGCAGGCCTTCCAAGCTTCATGGAGAGCCGAAGGTCGCACTGCGATCAAGGCTTGGATTGACGAAGGCCAACGTCAGAAGCAAGTTCGGAACCAAGCTTCAAGCAGTCAGCCTCCTCCGAACCCGCAGGTTTAGGAATAATTTAGGATTTTTGACTATGTAAAGCTTCATGCTTGTAAACATTTATCAATGAAAATCTTGTTTGTCATATTTTTAGGCTTTGCCTCTTATGGAAGACATCGAAGTGTTAGAGCTTAACGACGAACTTCGCTCATTATGGAACACCTTCGAACTTCTAAAGACTTACAAGCGTCCTCGATTTCTAATTCCTCGAGGTGACTCCGGCGTAATTGCGCCTGAAGTAATCAAAGATGTATTGTCTTATATTAAAGAGGAAGAGAAAGAGGTTAACGTAAACACCTCGTCTTCTGAAGACACTATTTGGTCTGAAGACGAAGGTGAAGCTCGAAATAAAAGATCTGAAGATCTTAGAAGCTGGGAAAGAAGCCCCGAACGGCTTCGAACTTGGGTCGAGCTTCAACAAGAGCAGAAGGATTTTAGAGCTTCGAAGGGGAGGAAGAGAGTTAAACGTAAAGTTATTAGAACTTCCGATGCTAGAACTAGTCGTTCCACCCCTAGCTCTAGGGACCGAAGAGGTCTCCGATTCCTTCTTGGTATAGATACCAATTTTTCATAGTGTAATCTGTAAACACATTTATTTCAATAATGAATGCCGATTTAAAATTGTCTCCATATTTACTAGCCCCTCTTTGGGTATAAGCAACTTCGAAATATATTCAAAGATGGTTATGCACAAAGAAAAACTTCGGAGTACAATTTTTTGGGGGTTCGGAGCCCCTCTGTAATCTAAAGATCTTTTAAAATCTTATGAAATGTCTTCGACTATTTGCAGTCGGAAGAATGGCAACTTAGTACCTTTGTTTTATGAAAGAAATCACTTGAGATAACTTCCAGGACACTTTAGTGTCTTAAAAAATTTGTCACTTTGGACTATGTTAACAGACATTCGAAGCTCATGGCTCAAATTCTGTTTTGCTTTAGCCACCTTCGGCTTATTTTTGCGATCTCTATCGAACCAATGGTTCGGAGTTTGCAATGGTCTCTTTGGACTCTTTTTACGGATGTCTACCAGCCAATGGCTTGGACTCCGTATATTTTGGCCACCTTCGGCTCTTTTTGCAGAAGTCTACCAGCCAATGGCTTGGACTTCGCAGGTTTTGGCCACCTTCGGCTCTTTTTACGGAAGTCTACCAGCCAATGGCTTGGACTCCGTAGGTTTTGGCCACCTTCGGCTCTTTTTACGGAAGTCTACCAGCCAATGGCTTGGACTCCGTAGGGTGTGGTTTTGGGCTCTTTTACGGATGCCTACAAGCCGGTGGCTTGGGCTCCGGATTATGCCAGCCCCCACGTCGGAAGCTTCGAACTTTATGGGTTCGAAGTCCGAAAATACAATCCAGCTTCATGACACTTCCCTCTCGGTCGACCCCGCGGTTCCAGTGCGTCCACTCGGAAGCTGGAAGTCTATGAGGGAAGGCACTATCAGGATCATATGCTTTATTGATTTAGAAGATGATTACAATCGAATTACAAGGAGCCCTTATGCGAAGTATCGCTTTAGGTGCTCCGCATGCCAAGTATGTGCTAACTCTTCACCTTCTAAATTAGCTAATTTAAATGAACCAGGGCGCCCTGAACGGACAATTAGGTATGGACCTTCCCATTTATTCCCTAACTTCCCTGGTGCTATAATGCTTCGTAGAACAAGATGACCCGGTCTTAGTTCATTGAGCTTAACCTTCGGGTCAAACCAAGCCTTCGTCTGCTGATGATACTTTGATAAATTTGCTACAGCTCGAAGTCTTGTTTCTTCTGACAAATCTAACGAAGCTTGTCTTTCTTCTTCAATGTCCGGCTCGGTGCTGCGAAACGATCCTCCTTTGAGCTCCGTTGGAGTCATAGCTTCATCTCCGAATAGTAGTCTGAACGGAGTAAAACCTGTGGACCTCGTTTGCGTAGTCCGAATGGACCACAGAATCTTCGGAAGCTCTTCGGTCCACAGTCCCTTTGCTAATCCTACTATTCTTCGATTTAGCCCTGATAAAATATTTCCATTGGCTCGCTCTACGGCTCCATTAGACTGAGGATGCCTCACTGCAGCAAAACATAGCTGAATGCCTAGATCTTCGCAGAACTTCCTGAAGGGTTCTGCGTCGAACTGTGTTCCATTATCAACTGTGAGGTATCTAGGCACTCCGAACCGGCAAATAATGTTCTTCCAGAAGAATTTCTGTACATTGTTCGAAGTGATAGCTGTTAAGGGTTCTGCTTCCACCCACTTAGAAAAATATTCAATAGCTACCACTGCGAACTTCAGATTTCCCTTGGCTACCGGAAAGGGACCAATTAAATCCATACCCCATCTGGCCATAGGCCATACCGGAGCAATGACTTGAAGAGCTGTTGGTGGGCGATGACTCCGTCGACCCATCCACTGGCATCCTTGACAAGTGCGGACTAAGCTCTCCGCATCAGCTGTGATTGTAGGCCAATAAAGCCCCTGGCGAAGTGTTTTTCCTGCCAAAGCTCTAGGGGCTAAATGGCTACCACAAAGGCCTTCGTGAATTTCTCGAAGAATTTCTTGGCCTTCGGCTTGAGATATACATCGGAGTAGAGGGGAACATACTCCGGCCTTGTATAATATACCGTTGATTATTTGATAGTTTCTGGCTCTGAGCTTTAATCTTGACAGCTGCGGCTCTTCGGGCAAATTTGTTCCTCCCTGTAAAAGTTCCATGATCGAATTTTTCCAATCTGCACTAGGAATGCAAAGAATCTCCGCAGAGGGAATTTGTGGCACCGAAGGTATATTGAGTTCCTCGTAAAAAGCTTCTTCGGGCACATCCACAGCTCCGGCTGCAGCTTTTGCTAAGATGTCCGCTTGCACATTTTCTGCTCTTGGTATACTCCGAATGGAAATACCCTTGAAGTGTGCTTCGATTTTACGGATTTCTTCTAAGTACTTCGCAAGCTGTGGATGCCGAACTTGGAAACTTTTGTCTACGTGCCCTGCTACTATCTGAGAATCTGTCTTTATAATTATTCTTGTAGCCCCTAGAGCACGTGCTTTTCGGAGTCCCAATAAAATACCTTCATACTCCGCTATATTATTGGTAGACTTAAAGTTGAGTCTTGCGGAGTACATTGCTCTTTGCCCTGACGGTGAAATCAACACTGCTCCAATGCCTGCTCCGGATGCTTGGAAAGCCCCATCGGAGTAAACAGTCCAAACTCCGTCACTTGACTTCTCCGGAACCAAATTTGCAGGTGGAGTCCATTCTGCTACGAAGTCTGCTAGGACTTGGGATTTGATAGCTGTCCTTGCCAAGAAAGATATGCCGAAGGGTGCTAGCTCGACTGCCCACTTCCCAATCCTTCCAGTGGAATCCTTACTTCGGAGCATATCTCCTAAAGGATATGAAGTTGGTACAATTACATTGTGCGCCAAAAAATAATGTCTTAGCTTCCTCGAAGCCATTATCAGAGCATAAACGAACTTCTCAAGTTCGGAGTATCTTGTCTTCGCTCCTGATAATGCTTCGGATACAAAATAAACAGGATTTTGGACCAACTTCCCATTGAAATCCACTTCTCTGACAAGGACTGCGCTAACAGCAGAACCTGTAGCTGCAAGGTACAGGAGTAGGGTTTCGTCCGCAGTAGGCACCGTGAGTGTAGCAAGATTACTGAGATACTCTTTAATATCTTCGAAGCTTTTCTGACACTCCGGTGTCCATGCAAAATCTTCGGACCCTTTCAATGCTTTAAATATAGGCAAGCTCCTCTCCGCAGACCTTGATAAAAACCTGCTAAGTGCTGCCAGACGCCCAGTCAGCTTTTGCACTTGCTTTAAATTTTCCGGAGGAGCCATCTTCTGCAGCGCAGTTATTTGAGTAGGGCTAGCTTCAATTCCCCTACTTGAAACTAAATACCCTAACAATTTTCCAGCCTTAGCTCCGAATATACATTTTTCGGGGTTAAGACGGATCCCACATGCCCGAAGGCTATTGAATGTTTCTGCTAAGTCTAGGCTATGTTGGTGCTTTAAAGCACTCTTTATTACAATATCATCCATATAGGCCTCCACATTGCGACCTAGTTGATGACCTAGAGCCTTAGCAACTAATCTCGAAAAAGTAGCCCCGACATTTCTTAGGCCGAAGGGCATTCTTACATAACAGAAGACTCCCGAAGGAGTTACGAAGCTTGTCTTGATTTCATCTTCGCGCTTCAACCATATTTGATGATAACCAGAATACGCGTCAAGGAAGCTTAATAACTCCGAACCTGCGGTGGAGTCAACCAGTTGATCAATTCGGGGCATGGGGTAGGGGTCACGTGGGCATGCTTTATTCAAGGATGTGAAATCAATGCACATGCGCCACTTCCCGAAGACTTCTTTCTGACGAAAACTGGGTTGGCTAACCATTCTGTGTGAGCCACTTCTCTGATAATCCCAGCCTTCAACAATTTCTCAACTTCGTCCTTAGCTAGAGCAGCTCTCTCTGCGGACATCTTCCGGAGTCCTTGCCGAACAGGCCGGGCCTTCGGGTTTACAAGTAAACTGTGTTCAATGATATCCCGATCGACTCCGGTGATATCTTCGTCAGACCAAGCGAAGACATCCAAATTTTCTTCCACCACCTTTTCCAAGGAGGTTGCAACTTCAGGAGGTAAATCTTTACCAAATTGAAAAGTATACTCTTTACCATCTTTAACAATGACCTTCGTTGCAATCTCTCCTTCGGGACTTGGTCTCGAAAGGACTTCTTCGAAGCTTCGGAGGAGGCTGAAAAAATTTCTTCATTATCCTGCACACTGTTTACTTGCCTCGGATCAAGAGGGGGACCATGACCATATTCCGCCCTCCGAGCAATGGCTTGATCTCCGAAGACTGTAAGGACTCCTGCTTGTGTGGGCATCTTCATGCACAGATAATTGTGATGCGCCACAGCTCCGAACTGGTTTAGCATGCCCCTTCCGAAGATGACGTTGTAAGCATACGGGGCATCTACAACATCGAAGATTACTTCCTCAGTCCGGGCCAATAAACCTTCTCCGAAGGTAACTTCTAGGCCTATTTGGCCAAGTGCATCAAGCGGAGGTCCTGCGAAGCCTTGCAGAGGACGAGCCGCTGGAAGGAGATGCCTCCTGGAAATGCACAATTGATCGAAGGCTTGAACAAAAATGATATCTGCCGAACTACCTCCGTCAATCAACACCCTTCGAACTTCAGTACCCGCAATATCAGCAGTGATAACCAGTGGATCTGCGTGCGGGAACTTAATACCAGCTGCATCCTCCGTAGAAAAAGATATCGGAACGTGAGACCACTCTGGCATTGCAGCTGCAGATGACGAAGTCCCAATATGACCTACTTCCCGAACGTACTCTCTTCGCTGTCTCTTGGACATGCTTCTGAGGGTACCTCCTCCGGAGATAGGGAGAACTACTCTTTTTCCTCTATCTTGCCCTTCCTCTTGCTTCGGAGGTGGCATAACATTGGCCACCGGAGGGTGTCTTGCAGCATCAAAGTTTTCTATCCGCACCACAGCCTGGACCGGCTCTAGGCGCGTTGCAGCTGGAACTCGGTCGGTACTTCCTCGACCCGAAAGTTCTCTCTAAGTACTCTCCCCTTAGGGTAAGTATAGCCTTGCAAGTATCAGTTGCATGGCTTCGATTTTCTTCATGAATGCAGCAGAAAAGGGTCTGGCCCTTGCCAGCTGTTTTCCCTGGCGGCCTCCAGCCGCTGGCCTTGTTCCCCGTAGACTGTGGATCTCTTGGTGCAAACTTCTGTGGGGGTGCAATATTCATGACTTCAGAACGAGGGTGCTTTTGTCCTCTTCTCCGATCATGTTGCACTTCGAAGACTGGTCCCTGCGGCTGTGCCGAAGTTTTCACTTCTACTTTGACTTCTTGCAATATGGACGAAGTAGCAGCAGTCCTCCGAAGCCAACCCTCTTCTGACCTCGCATACTCCTCGAAGTATGACATCAACTGAGAGACCGAGGAGATGCTTTTCCGATGAAGCTTATCCAGAAGGCCTTGATGACTGACGCCTTCCCGAGCTGCATCAACTACTGAAGATGCGGACAATCCCCGAATTTGCGACTTCGTATGAGCAAAGCGCTTAAAATATTGCCTCAATGTCTCTCCGGGGAGTTGTTTCACCTGGAAAAGACTTCCTATTGACATGGGAGGCACGAAGGTGCCCTGAAAATTGCTTATAAACTTCTTCTTCAGCTGCGACCATGAATTGATTGATCCTAGCTTCAAGGACCAGAACCACCTCAATGCCACTCCTTGAAGAGCTAAAGGGAAGCACTTCGCCATGGTGTCTCTAACTCCTCCGCTAGCCTCAATTGCTAGGGCATAAGAACGAACGAACTCTCCGGGATCTTCATCTCCGGCATACTTACAGAGCTTCGAAGTTTTGAACTTTGGATCAAAGCGAACTTTCTGCAGCTCAGGATGCAGCGGAGATTCATTATCGAAGGAGGCGTTCTCCGGGGCTTCGGGATAATCAAGATCGTCGTCTTCGGGCACTTCTGGGATAGTTGGGATGGCTTGAGAACGAAGCCTGTTCGCAGCTTCTTGTCGCCACCTCGCTACCTCAGCTTGAAGGTTGGCCATTTGAGTGGCCATATCTCCAAGATTGTTTTCATCTCCTCCGGAAGGATCTTCCGGGTCTTGAGAACTGGTAGGATCAGTTCGAATTGGGATGGAGGGTGGAGAAGGGACTCCGGGCGGTCGGAGTATGGAAGGGGTTGGCGGAGAAGATTCGTATGTTCGAGGGATGGAAGCCCCTTCCGGAGTTTGCGGAGGGAATGTCGAAGGCCCTCCTGACTTCAACTGTGTCGAAGGGTATCTCTCCGGAGATCCGAGAGGACCTCCGAGTGGGATTGCGGGGTGCACTCCGCTTAGGAGGCATGATGTAAGAAGTTGGTAGAGAACGAAGTTTTTCGGACTAGGTTCCCCACGGACGGCGCCAACTGTTGGCGTAAAAGATTACGCTAACAGGTTTCTGTAGAAAAGAAACTAACAAACGAAGTGTTTGCGAAGAGAACTGTTCTAAGCCTCCGAAAGGATAACAACTTAGAATAGTTCGAATGTGTGTATTGAATAACTTGTATTCGGTCCCTATTACAGGGTGAAACGGGGGGTATTTATAGGCCCAAACATTAAGGAAAAGACCTATTTACCCCTCTATTACAACCGACATAGTGGAAACTATTCGGTACCCTTGATAGGGCTAAAATGGTAAAAGACTAATCTAATGAGAAAGAAGATAAGTCTTCCATCTTAGCTGGCAGAAAAGATCTTGAAAGGCCTTAGTTCGAAGATGTACTCCGAACCAATGCCTATCTTCGTACTTCGAACTTGACTCCGGGTATCTTCGAAGATGAACGTCTGGGAATCTTCGAATCCGCTGTCTGCCTTTATGTTGCTTCGGCAATAACCCCGAAGATGAGATATTTTCCCCCAACACCAGGTTGGTCATCTCATCCGTTTTCATCTTCCATACCTATCTTGGAGTTGGTCGAGGGTGGATTTCTTCAAAAATAGCGTCGCGCTCGTCCTCAGCTTTCTTCTCGCGCATCTCCTGTGCCCATAGTCATTGCAGACATCTCTTTTGTGATTTGGACATGCCTGGAGGTGCCCAAGATGGTTGTGTCTTGGTGCCAGGTGCCACTACCTAGTTCCTGTCAACTTGAGCTGAAGTGGTACTGCCCACCTTGGCCTCGTGCATTCTGTATTCGGAGGGGCCTTTGCTACGGACCCCGACAGTCGGACCGGCCTCGTTTGGCCGATCGGACCATGCTCTAGCACGGGCTTCAGCCGAAGTAGGGGACTTACCTCTGTCAGACTTCGGCGATAAGGCCTTCGGGATTGGGACTTTCTGAGACCCCACTCTAACTGTGATAGCTTCAGACTCTCTGTCCTTGGCCTCTTCGCGCCTGTATTCTTCGACTTCGCTCTACACGGGATGATTCAGAGGTACCACAGACAGCTTGTGGATGATGCCTCCCTTCGCTTCGTATGTTTGTCCTTGCCATTCATAATACTCTGAAGGAAAACAAGGCATAGTGTTAGGTTGCGGAGGGTACTCCGGCTATGATACACATGGAGCCCACGGAGTCCCCGCCCAGTTGTACGGTGGAGGCATCGGTGGCTCTAGTGGCCTTACCCACTATGAGCCGAACCCGTTACCTGGAGGGGGGTTCGGCAGATTCGACGGTGTCTCGGACCATATCAGCGAGGGGTCCTGCCAGGCCAGAGGTACGTTCGGCCAGTGCGGGCCGAAGCCTCCTGTCGAAGGGTCGAACTCGCTCCGCATGGGGTTTAGCCACTGGGGTAAGAAGTTATTGTACGAGGGGTTCGGTCACTAAGGTCTGAAGCCACTATACGGAGTGTTAGGCCACTGTGGCCCGAGGTCACCGTGCGGAGGGTTCGGCCATTGTGGTCCGAAGCCATCACGGGGAGGGCTCGGCCACTGCGGTCTGAAGCCACCCTCTGGACGCCTTGGGCCCTTCGGCTGACTTAGTTTTTTAGCGCGGGGGCTTGCTTCCTTGGCTTTTCTTTGATGCTTATGAAACAACATCTTGTATGTTACCTTCAGCTTCTTGTGAGCCTTGGCCGAAGGGATGCTAATGTTTTGTTTCCACACTCCCACCTCGGGGTTCTTTGCTATTAGTGTGCGCGTGCGTGGTTCTCCAACAATTATCGCCTTCCCTCTAATCGACACGGCCTATTCCGGCCGAATCAGCACCTTCTTCTCGCCGAGGTCAACGGCGTTGATGGGGAAAGGATCTTTGTCCAGCTTCATCTTTGGATTATGGTCTATTTTCAATCGTCCTTCTTCTATGTCCGATCGAACCTTCCATCGAAAAACATTGCAATCATTAGTATTACGTGAATGCGAGTCATGCCACTTATAGTATGGATGTTTCTTCAACTCATCGGCAGATAGAATGACTTGGCCTTTAGGTAACCTGAGAAGCTGGTTCTTTAAGAGAAAATCAAATATTTTATCACACTTAGTTATGTCAAATGAGTACTTGACCTCAGTAGGCCGATTCTTCATGGGAGATGGCCGTAACTCAGAGCAAGTGATAGGTTTACTCTTAGCGTTCCAAACCCATTTGGCTGCGTACATGTCGGCCGAATCTTCTTCTTCTGACTCCTCATCAGAGTGTTCCATGACGTGGATTTCAGCCCTAGGCTTGTTAAACATCTTAATAAAATTTTTATCTTTGGCTTGACCATCCTAGACCAGAGCCTGCTGCAAGACTTGGCTAACCTCTAAAAAGTTCTGGTTGTCTAATCTTTCTTTAATCTCGGAATGCAACCCATTAGAAGCTAGTTCCGTCAAATCCCTTTCTGAAATATTAAGGCTGAAACATCAGTTTCTAGTATCCCTAAAATGCTTGATGTACTCAGAGACGTTCTCATTAGATTTCTGCATAACCGATGTCAAGTGTGAAAGCCTAAGTTCTGTATCACCTGTGTAAAAGTAGTCATGGATTTTTTGTTCCAATTAATCCCACGTCTGAACGGAGTTCGGTGGGAGCGCCGAAAACCAAGTGAAAGCGGTTCCGGATAGCGAGAGAGAAAATAGTCTAATTTTTAGAGCGTCTGTCCCCCTAGCTTCTCCACATTGTGCTAAAAATTGACTAACATGTTCTAGTGTGGTTTTGCTACACCCTCGCCATCGAACTTAGTAAATTCGGGGATTCTATAGCAGCGGGGCATGGTATTGTATCGAAATGATCGGGATATGGATTCAAGTAAACCCTAACCCGACCCCTAGGCACGAAACCGGTGCACTCCCTAAATAGTGCGTGGATCCGCTCCTCTAGGTCATCCTGGCCTGCAGCCTGCGCACGTCTCTCGTGCGGGGGCGCGACACGCAGCGGGATATCGGTGTGTCGGCCATGGGCCTCTTCCCTATGCGCTAGCTGTACAATGTGCTCGAGCCCAGGTGCCTGTGCACGTGGTGCGGGCAGTGCGGGTAGGGCTGGTACCAGCGCAGGTGGTGCGTGGTGCGCGGTGCTAGCTTGGTCGTAAGCATAATGACTGGTCTCGGCCATGGGTGTTAAGGCCGGAGACGTAACGATCTTGCCAGTGCTACCGTCGGTTCTGCTATACACATGATTTACCGGGGGTATACTAGCAATAGGGGCTGATGGTACAACCTCAGTAAAGCTGAACCTCCTAAGTGTCACCTCTACTTAGGAGCTAACTACCAAATCTAAACGGTTGGCTAGCGAAGCGCTAATGGCCTGATCTACTGATGCAACTATTTTTTGCTCAATCTCTAAAGAAGATAAACGAGGTGATACAGGTGTTACCTAGATCCAAGCAAGGTCAGGGGCGATGATGTCGCGCTTGATGAAGCCCGTGCGTGTCTTGACGTAGCCCCCAAGCATCATGTCTTGGAGTGCCTTCAACTTTGCCTCGATCTCTGCTCACTCTTCCGCGGGAATATCTTCAAGAGTAGGTGTTAGGATGTTGCAGTTGTCGATATCCGCGCCTCCTATGGTGTCCATCAATGGTGTAGACGTAGTAGTCATTGTAGATGTACCGGTGGCTGAAGTAGATGTACCCGTCATGTTGGCGTAGCTTTTCCCCGCACTTCGGTCAGTTCGACGATCCAAAAGTATGCGGATACTTAGGGACAGACCTAAGCGTAACACAGCACCAACGTCGCATTCCGACTACCCTTAGCCGTGGTATGGGGGGTGGAGTCGCCAGGCAATCAGATCACACAAAATAATCCAATTAGCCGAAAGAAATATATTAAACAGAATAAATCAGCAAACCGAGAAGAGCCTGAGTGATTCAAAGTATAGTGCGAAGGGTGTCACCGAAAGGTACCTTCGGCGTCTGGTGGAAAGTGTCCCGCCGAATGGTACCTTCGGCGTTCGGACTGATCTGGCCGAAGATGAACTCTGAAAAGATCTAGACGCGATAATAACATCCAAACAGTGGGGTTCGGTGCGAAGTCTCCGATATAGTACGATACAGAATAATGACTCAGACATAACGCGTGAGCGTGACTTCATCCGGAGCAGAGTACGAGCTTGGCGAAGCCTATCGTGATGAAGTCTGTTCGTGTGCGGTCGAAGCAGCAGTCTCGCCGAAGGGTGTTCTGGCAACCTCCGAAACCGATCTCTCAGCTATGGACACCTCCGACGAAGTAGCTCCGAACGTAGGTAACATGCAACAGAGTAGATTCGAAGTACCAATTCAGCCTGAGGACCGAATTCTGCTAAGTGTTGCACTAGTGGCGAAGGTAGCAATCTATTACGCAGATTAGCATATACTTCACAGGCGAAGTAACAAGGCGATAACAATCTATTACGTAGATTAGCAGATACTTCACAAGCGAAGTAACAAGGCGATAGCAATCTATTACGTAGATTAACGGATACTTCACAAGCAAAGTAACAAGGATTACCACTGTTCCGAAGTGGCCGTCGGAGGGCTTCCAGGCAAACCCACGAAGAGTACAGAAAAGTAAAGATAAAGTAAATGTGATTCCAAGCTAGGGCTTTGTTGTTGATTTTGTGTGTGTGGGGGGGGGGTTCTCTGAACAGGCTTCACATCTGTATTTATAGGGGCTAGACTTATAATCTCTAAATCTAATCTACTATAACTCGGCTGAATCATGCGTATAGATAAAAACTTAGCTGGAATCAGGTCCAACTCTATCTTTGCCCGAAGTGGGCCTTCGGCCAGGCCCGCTGAAACCTGTTCCTCGGGCCAAAGCTTCGGCGGAGTGGGCCTCTGAAGGCCTCTGGTCCGAAGGCTGTGGGCTGGCTGGAGGCTTCCGAAGCCCGTAGCCTAGTGGTCCTGCGGCCCTGTAAGGCTTCGGCCTAACCCGAGACATGTGCATTTTCGGCCCAAATTACCAAAATTGATATTTTGACAATCTCAAACATTTTATGCCATTTTTTGCTATCAACAGCGGCCAATCGACACATCGCAGCCATTCAGAGAAGGCAAGGAAGCCATCACGACGAAGGGCGTTGCGGTCCGCACGGTCCCCATTTGGGGCCCCATAGTCATGATCATGCCGCTCGCAACGGCACAACTCCTCCTGCTCTCATCCCTGTCACCGACGAATGATGGGTTTGCGGCCATCTAGACAATCGGTTATGATATATCGGGCATCTCTGACATATGAGCTTCCTCCATGCTCACTTTGGTGACTGTGCTCCCCTGGCTTGGACAGACGGGAGCTCGAGCTCGGCGCCAGTGATCTTGGTCAGTGAGAGGGTGGCAGCTCCGCTATCTATGTTGTAGTAGCCTGGGTCATAGCTTGGGCCCTCTAGCGTTTAGGCGTGTCAGGGAGCTCCACTAATTCTACCTCGTTGGCGACGAGGTTGGCAGTGGGCGTTTGGTATACGTCGTGGCCTTGGAAGGCCACCATGTACACAACAGGTTCATCTTGTCGGGGAACTCCTGCTCCTCCTTGGGCCTCTACATGCCGATTGTGTCTAGCGGAGTTCCGCCTTCGATGCTCTCAGCGATGGGCGGTAGACTCGGTATCATTAGAAGGTTCATCCTCCGAGACGACCCCGACGATTGCCATAACAACAACTGCGGGAGGAGCTTGGTGAGTTGGTGGAGTCAATTGGCGAGGTCGGTTTCTAGATATCGTGGTGAACCGTCGACGTTGAATGATGCGCCCTCTAGAGTTGGTGAAGATGATGTAGTTAGCATGTAAGTCAACAACCCTCTGTTGTTGATCCTTGAATGGTGTCTTTGGTGGGGTAGTTTGCCGTGACAACTAAGTTGTTGGCGGAGTAGGTGCCGGTGATGGCACGAGTGAAGCCTTTGCCTTCTTTAGTGAAGCAGTGGTGGGAACCAGTTGGTTCATGGAATCACCGATGAAGATCAAACTCCCGAAGGCGATTACGGCGTTCTTTGGCACCTTGACGTTGAACTTGCAGACAATGACCATCGATCTGATCTGTGGGTTACAATACTCCGCCCCAACCTAGCACGCCAGCTATTGTTGCGTGGGAACAACACCAGCCTATGGGGGGTACCCGCAGTATGATTTGTTTAGGTAGAGTGGGGAGTTGCAACTATGGACCGATGGTTACCTCGATGTGTGAGGTAGAAAAAAGAGTAAGAGGGTATACATAAGAGGATTCTATACAGGTTTGGGCCTCCTTGAGGATAAAAGCCCTACTCTTGTGTGACTGTAGCTATAATTGTAGTATGTATGGAGTGCTCCTTGTTCGTGCTTAATGTGCTTGAACAAGTCTCTTTCTATCCCTTTGTTTTGTGTAGTCATGTCCTCCCCTTAGTCCTTTTATATGAGAGGGATGAGGGTGGTTACATGAGTTTAACCGTCGTGATTATGGCTGGAAAAACAACCGATTAATAACCTTTTTTTAACGGGAATAATTATGGTGATTAAGACAGACCTGATGAGGGTAACCATTAGCTTGATGTTTTAGAGCTAACTGTTGGAGTCCTAGCACTCGGGCAAATCTTTCCCTGAGTGCCTAATCAGGAGATAGGATGGTCCTCCATGGGCTGGACTTCATCGCAGTCGGTGTCCCGGTAGTCGAAACGAAACCACTCGGCAGGGTACCCGGGGTTATATCCTCGACAATGAGAGTTGGCAAATTCTTGATTGCTTCCACCTTTGTTTCATCCACTTCAATTCCTTGTCATGAAATAAGAAATCCAAGAATGTTTTAAAAGTATTTTTCCAATCATCTCCAAGTTCCATTCTTATTTAATGGTATCCACTTCTTAAATCAATATTATAAAATATCATAGAATCGCTTAACTCATCAAGAATATCATATAATCTAGGAATATGATGACGATATCTCATAGTAATATTGTTAATAGCTATACAATCAACACACATTCTCCAAGAAACATATTTATTTGGAACCAAAATCATAGTAACAACACAAGGACTTAAACTTTCATGTACATAAGCTTTGTTTAGAAGTTCTTTTACTTGGCTTTGTATTTTCTTGGTTTCTTCGGGGTTAGTGCGGTATGGTGCTCTATTAGGTAGTGTATCCTCCAGTATGAGATTAATTTGGTGTTCTATGCCACACAATGGAGGAGTAGGGGTTTCATTTGGAAAAACATCTTTATATTCTTTCAAAAATTGAGAAACAACACTAGGAAGACATGTTATGTCATTAGTTGAAAAGAATGCATCCTTGTACAATAGTATAATGACCGTTTGAGTTGGTTTGTTCCTCACATCTTTCATTTATGATTTTGTAGCTAACATAACCAAGTCATCACCCTCTATTTTCTTTTTATCTCTCATATTTGGCTTGTGGCTCTCACTCTCCAAACTGTCGATGTCTCTCATTCTGTTTCTCTCTCTTTCTTTTTCACTTTCTATCCTAATTTCAGAAATCTTTTGCATATATTCAGCCATTATTTGTTGAGGTGTCATTGTCTTAAGCACAAAACTCTGCACTTTCCACTTGATAGTGAATTGATTTGTTTGACTACAATGCAACAAATATCGATCAAATTGCCATGATCTTCCTAGCAGCAGATGGCATACTATCATGGGCATAACATCACACTCAACCATGTATTCATATTCACCAATCTTGAAAGGAATTTTTACTTGATGTGTAATCTTAGTATCTTCACTATTATTTAGCCATTGACATGATACGGATGTAGATGTCATAGCAATTTTAGACCAAGTTTACCACACATCTCCTTGCTAGCAAGATTGTGGTAGCTACTTCCATCAATAATTACCATGCAAACCTTGCCTTCCACCTTTCCTCGGGTCTAAAAAAGATTATGAAATTGTCCATTTTTACCTTGTTTAAGTGGTACACTCAAAACTTGAGTCACTACAATAGTAGCACCATGTTCAAATTCATTAGTTGTGTCCTCTTCTTCTGTGTCATCTTCATTTGATATATCATATGGAACTTGATCTTCCTCCTCACTAGCAGATGCATACTTTCTTTGTTTAGTTACAATGATGATATGATTGTTTGTACAATCTTTAATGATATGCATGTCCATGACCTCCACACTTGAAACATTGGATGTCTCTACTTCTAGAGATAGAACCAATAGATATTGTTGATGAAGCTATATGTTCACTCTTTCCACTTGAATTTATAGCCTCTTTACTACTAGAAAATCTAGAGGCATTCGAGTGTAAACTTCCATTTGAGTTTACACTTGTACCTCTTGGCATAAATTTTTTATTTCTAGATATAACTTGTGTACCAAACGAGCTTATCTTCTTCATCTTAGCTTATTGTTGTAATTAATGTTCATCTTTGCTTGCTTGATGTACTAACTGAATAAGATTATAATATGGTTGAAATTCCACAATCCTTTGAATATCCTTGTGCAAACAAGACATAAATCTTGCAATAGACTAGTATTCATCTTTATAAACATTAGCTCGAATCATAACTTTCTCTATCTCCTTATAATATTCTTCAAGAGTGCAATTTCCTTGCTTTAAATTCTACAATCTATCAAAGAGATTATGTTAATAGTGCTTCAGAATAAATCTAACTCTTATTTCTCATTTTATTTCATCTCATGTAGCGATTTCAGCTTGACCAACTTCTTCTCAGTCATTCATCAATTGCCCCCACCATATTAGAGCATAATCATCGAATTCAAGAGAAGCTATTGCTAACTTCTTTTGTTTAGAGTAATTATGGATGTGGAAAATCTTGTCAATCTTCAATTCACATGTAAGATAAGCTTTAGGAGATCCACTATCAAACTTGGGCATGGTGAATTTTAGTTTACTAAGTCTCTCTTCTTCATTGTTTCTTTGGTGATGATTATGACTGAATCGATATGGTAATAATCATTATCATCTCCTTCATATTCAGAATCAGCATGGTCATTATTTCTATGACCTCTTCTTCCATTCTAATGACCAAGGCCAGGTGGCCTCATGGCATGTGCACCAGTATGATTTATTCTCTCTTGAGCTTCATGTGCAACCTAATGAGGTTCCATGATGAAGACCGTGGGCCTCATGGCTCCCAGATGATGAGTGATTGTCAACAAAAGATGAAGGAAGTCCTTTGAAGGGAGACACTTTGAAGGGGCACTCTGAAAGGAGGCACTTCGAAGAGAGATAAAGG